>BDUI01008158.1:7003-32106 GCA_002335545.1 Apodemus speciosus
TGTGTGAATATTCATCACCACCATTGGCATCGGTGCATTTCCACGGCAACTAGATAGCAAAAGAGGCTAACTAAATGAATGTTAGGAGCCTGTTGGTATTCAGGGTCCTCTGGTTTATGCACACTGCTATCCATTATAATAGACTCCTCTCTCCTTCCACTCACCAAGTTCCTTCCTATTCTTCATGAGTTTCCCTCCTACTGGAGCTTGTCCATGGGACTTCCCATGATAGCACTGTACATGAGGGGCCACTCTGAACTGTTGCCCAGGCTGGCATTGATCGGATCAGCTTCCAAATGCTGCAGATCTGAATCTTTCATAGAGTCACTGAGCTGGAAGAGGCATCAAGGAGCACAGAGTACAAACCCCTAATTTTACAGATAAAGAGAATGTTCTCCAGAGAGTTTGGCATCTTGTCATAGATAATTTCAGACAGTGACTAGAACCTTGGCTTCTTGGCTCCTGTCGCCAGTTTTTATGCCACTAAGACAGACTGTTGTCAGTGTTTCATGCCTCTGCAGAGCTTTTCACTAGGTTGTAAAACCCACTTAGTAATGTTTTGACCCTAGAGTACTTAGTAGTGGAAAATATTTACTTCATGATTATTTATATAAACACCAATCACATTCTCTGTAATTGAGGATGCAAATAATTTCTGGTCATCCTCAAGTTGCTGAGGAAGGAATATAAAGAATATATTGTCTAACTACACTGTGTCTAATATGGCAAATTCTTTATTCTTCCTTCTCTTTTTCGTACTAATGTAAAAAATTATGTTACTAATGTACTTCTGCTAATATGAGCCATATACTCTGCTAATAATAGTGTATTCATGAATAGCATACCCATATTTATAACTTGCATATGATACAACACTAAGGCACTGAAATTCCATTAAGCATATACATGTCTGAGATCATATTCATCTCCAAATCCAGTGTTATGAAACTTCAGTGTTAGTGTTATGAAAGACAAAGACAAAACAAAAAAATATTTCCGATTAAAGGGAAATGAAAAGAAATGGCCACAGAGTGTGGATTGGTATTAGGATCTGGGAAARAAAAGTGAAGGACATACAGAAGACATTTTGGTAACTGGCAAAATTTGATTTTGAACAATGAGTTTAGAGAATCATGTTCTGTTAATGTTAAACCTCCTAATTTTCTTACCACAGCATGTTTATACAAGGGGGGGGGGAGATAGCATTGTTTTCTTGGGGGATTGGTGATGAAATATCTAAAAGAGGCATGATGCTGCCAACCAAATTGCGTTTGTACACGTAAGCATGTTTGCATGTGTATCTGTGTCTGTGTGTGTTATGAAACTATACACCAATCCAAACTGCCATCGTTTTCCTTAGATCAACTATAACAACTTGCAAAAAAAATCATCACAGTTGGGCTTAGAGATTGCTCACAGTCCTTCAGACAATGAGGGGTTTGGAGAGGATAGCTTGTATGCCCACATGAGTAACCAACTATTCTTGACTAGTGTGCATTTCTGCCTTAATTACATGTGGGTTTAAAGCTGTGTTAATAAGGAAACCTAATAAATTCACTGATTCCTCAAGGTGAATCTTGGTTAAATATAACTTTGTTTGCCACTGGGAGCTTTCGAGAGGTATCCTACAAGTCCTGATGATGCTATGAGGCCTAAGGAGAGAAGAAAAGTAGAGAGAGGTAGGTTAYAGAAAAGTCTCTGTAGTTTGTGACTAGGCATTCCCAAGAGTTATGAGAGATATCATCCATCATCCAGTTCATGTTTGTATCATAGTACCAAAGATGTAGTAACCCAAGGGATAAAAAATGCATACACATTCAATTAATGGGTAAGCATGTTTCTRAGTGAGTATGGGCTTGCGTCCAATGTCTTTTAATGTTCTATGAGCTGACTAAGCAGAAAGTGGCCTGGTTTTGATGACAAGAACATTTTGATAAAGAAGAGAAAGGGACTTCAAGACAGTCAACATTTAAAGAAGCTTCTTCTGGAGATTTGGTCAGAAAGACCCCCCCCAAAACACAAATCTGCCTTAGGCACTGTCTCACAACTTTTGTTCATATACTATCGAAAAATCTGATTCTGTGATGTATGTTTTGTGCAGACTGACCCATTGTGGAATACACATTGAGATATCCAGGACCGCAACTTGAGATATAGGTTCTTTGTTCCTAAAACTGGCCAGTGTCTGTATCAAATTGACACTAGCTAGAGTTCTGTGGCAAGAGGAAGCGCAGTGGAGAAAATGCTTCCATCAGATTGCCTACAGGCAAGTCTTTAGCGCATTTTCTTGATTAATGATCGATAGGGGAGGGCCTAGGTCATTGAGAGTGGTGCCACCCCAGGGCAGGTGGCCCTGGTGCCATAAGAAAACATACTAAGCGAGCCTTGGGGATCAAATCAGTAAACAGTGTCCCTCTGCAGTTTCTGCTTCAGTTCCTGCCTCCAGGTTCCTGACCTGACTTTTTTTTCAATGATATATTGTGATCAGGACTGAAAAATAAGCTGAAAATAGTTGGTTTTTGTTGTTGTTGTTGTTGTTGTTGTTGTTGTTCCTAAGTTGCTTTTGGTCCTGATGTTTGTTAGTTTGTTTGTTTTATCATTGAAATAGAAACCTTACTAAGATTTCAACTAAACACATATTTGAAAAAAAACAAGGAAAATGGTATTTTAAGGGGCACATCTGTGGGTCTCAGTATTCAAGTACCCACAGTCTAACCCAGCAGTGGGACTAGCACTTAACAGCATCAAACCCCAGATTTCCTGTGACACTGCCATTTGTTGCATAATATTGGCAAATTGCCAAGGTCTTTATAACCCGATTTCTTTGCCTATAAAAGAACCCCAATCAGACTATCTTCTACGTTTCCTTCAGCAATAGTGATTATAATAAGTTCATGAACAGCCCTCTGGATGATTCCAAAGGAAGTTGTGAGGTGAATTAGAGACACCTATACTATTAAGTTTTTAGTGAAGAATCTGTTCCCAGGGTTGCAAAGGCTGAGTGACAAGCTTGAGTTGCCCCATCTGTGCCCACCAATGGGCTCTGACCACAGCCCAGTGGTTGTCTTGTCAGAAGCTGCCTGGCAACAAGAATGTTTCTGATCCAGTGAAAAGCAAAACCATATGCATGCTCATGGCTTCCACTTCTGACCAATGCTCAGGGAGTGTTCACTGGAAACTCCCCTGTGACAAATTGGGTTAACGTGTGAAACCTCATTGTGTTAATTTCGGGGGGAGGGGGGATGACAGTAAGATGGAGGAGAGATGAGTTGAACTGATTGTCTAGGAAATGTAGGGCGTAAATTCTCCTCCAAATATAAGCACCTGGGTGTCTTCTCTCTCTCCTGCAGCCTTAGAACGCATGCCCCCAAACTATTTAGATCACATGAATTTATGAATTAATTGCAATTAAATGTAGCAGGCCAAGTGGTTCTTTGGAGCTTTGGGAAATCCCAGGCCTGAGAAAGTGACCTTTAGCCCTGTTATCCCTGTCCCTTTGCCAAATATCTTTTTCTCCCTCCATCTATACCAGGTGATTGAACAAAAGAAGCAAGTGAGGGTGGAGAGAGCACAGGCTGGAGCTGTTGCCCTGGTCTGCCCTATTGAGTCATCACCATAATGTGCCAAATTACTCAAATGAGTCTGGTCATGTTCACATTGAGCAGCCAGGAGGAGATTCTGAATGACTCGCACGAGGACTTGAAATGCCAGCGGGATTCGTATAATCAACGTCTCGGCTGGTGCCAAGAAGGGTGGGTGGAGTCGTGTGCCACATGCAAGGGATTCCTAAATGTTTACTCTAATTTACTGGCTGGTTATATTTGACTTCTGTGGGTTGGCACAGCAACCGTTCTGTTTAATTCTGGCTCTTCTAATTGTTGGGGGAACACTTGAGGACTTTTAACCTAATGTTTAAAACGCAGTTGTTTGGGGGCCTCTGTACCTTCTCCTTTGGATTAGCTCTTGGTCTTTCCACGTCAGTTCATCTGCAAGCTCTAGGACAGACAAGCTCATTTTTTGTTTCTGGATTTTACTGCTAAATAGTACTTGTCTCTTTTGTGCTTTCTTTCTCTTTTTGTTCTATAATGAAGATAATCATAGCACCTTTTGGGGTTATTTGAAAAGTTAAACTAACTAATACATGTTAACTTAGCATGATAGTATAGGTATAGTAAGATCTCAATAAATGCAATTTGGCTACAGATTCCCACAATGTATTATTCTGCGTTCAATATGTGTAGATCATGCAGGATTGTTTGGGCTCTCAGACACTCTTATGTCGAAGTGACATTGCTAACTAAAAGGTCACAGAAACCCAGACTCATTCAATGCTAGATGCCCACAATACCATACAAACTTTACAGCTTCAATTCTGGTCACTTTCAGAAGGATTTATCTAAAGGTTGATGTCTTTTGTCACAAGCTGCTGTTCACCTAAAGACATAGAAAGAAGAGGAATTTCACTTCTGTTCTCTGAAGACTCGCGCTCAGCACTCTTTCTTTTCTAGACTCGGCCTCTGGCTCTAGTGTGCACCTGAACCGCCGGGGGATATGTTCAGGCACAGCTTCTGATACAGCAAGTCTAGGGAGAGCTGGGATGGGCTGGAGGGATGTGAGTCTGCTGCTTCACAGCATGTGCTGTGATCAGTGAGGATTTGCCTGCCAGGTTGGGTCAAGCCGAGGCACTGGCACGAGGTTCTGAGCCAGTGCCTATCTTATAGGTTACCTCGGTAACACTGTGAGGTAGGGGAGTACGTGAGATGTCTAGGAAAACATGTCTCAACTCTGGCTGCCTATTAGACTCACTTAAGCTTTATAGTATTTCTGAATCTGCATTGTCCTAAAGAAATGAAAACCTCCATGGGGTGCAGGAGAGGCAGCTCAGAGCTTAGGGCATGCACAACTCTTACAAGAGATCTAAATTCAGTTCCCAGAACCCATGTCTAATGGCTTTGTGCAACACACACACACACACACACACACACACACACACACACACACCCATATGCACACAGTTGTACACACACACAATTTTAAAAGTAACAAAAATGAAAACAGCAGCAACAACAGCCTTGATAGGGTTTGCAAATGGTTTGAACATTTAGAAGACTAACATACACAACATAAGGCACAAAGATAAACACCTCTGCATTAAGACAAAGGTCTCCAGCATTAGCAAGTCTCAGGAACAGTGGAAAAGGCTTGCTATAATGAAGATTAACTGGGCCCCATTCCCAACCTTTTTTATGTATATTTTGAGACAGCCCCAGGACATATCTCTTAACAGTTTGGAAGGAGGCATATTAGCAGGTGAGCAGGTAGTACTGGACACATTTGGGAATTCACAGGAGAGGCATGGGTCCCAGGAAGTAATGTCCCCATTGCCACCTTGTCAGAATATAATACCAGATACATTGGTATTGAGGGAGGCTCCAGGCAAGGATGGACTGCTAGGCAGAGGTCACCTGTGCTTAAGGACAATCTTGGGAGCATCAGAGCTTGCCCCTGAAAAATCCAGTGCCAGAAAAGAAGGGAGTTAGAGTGGAATGAGAAAGACAAGGCTAGAGAGATAAGCAGCAGCCAGCTCATGAAGAATGTCATGTGCCATTCAGAATTTATTTCAGGGACAGGAGGGTGCCAGTGAAGGATTTCAAGTAGGAGAGAGACATGGTCAGCATCACTTCTTAAAAACATTCTGGCAGAAGGGTGGAGACCAGACTGTGATAGGTAGGGAGAGAGATTCCAAAGAAAAGAAAAAGAAAAGAAAAGCTATTGTCATTTTTAAATGTTTACTTGCAAATTGTTTTAGTAGCGTGTGTTTTCTTAGACAACAAGCTACAACTTGCATTTAATGTATTAAACCTAGAATGGGTACAGGAGAGTGGACAGTGGATGAGAGGGGCAGGTAGACCATCTTCTAAGAGACTGACATGTGAGCCAGAACCACAGGTGAACAGCAGAAAAGATCACCATTCAACCTAGGACTCATCTCAAATGTCTTCGAGGGAATTTGTTAACAACTCCAATAATAATTATTCAGTGACAAATGCTTGATCTAAATTTATCATTTCAATGTAGAGAATAGGAAATAACTGGTCCAGGAGGGTGAGCACTGCAGTCATGAAAACATTGAAGTTGTCATCTGAACAACTGAAATTTGCCTGCGGTAATGCCAACCCTAGTCAAGGCAAGAACTCATATTCTTTCTCCACCTCTTCCAACTATAGGCAGAGAGACAAGGAACTGAATGGGGTGGCAGAGACCAACTGTTACTCCCTCCTCATCTACACACATGCACACCACACACACACACACACACACACACACACACACACACACACACACACACACTTTGTATATATCAACCTCAGGGTGGAAAACTGTCCTGTTAGAGCCTGGTTTCTCTGACGTTTATGTCCGTCCACAGACTCCCAAAGCACCACATTATTTTTAAATTAGAAATTTCTGAACACACAGAGGATTCAGAGCTCTTACAGCTAAATGCTAAGGAAATATTTATTGATGTCAAGACACTTTAAATTATGGTCTTTGCCTCCTAAAATATTCCCRGAACTGTCAAATTAGCCACTAAAGGAAATCCTCCAACCTTTCTACTGTGTTCAATTTCTAGCTCCTTTTGGAAATGAACATGTTCTGCTATTTACAAGCAWTGAAAGGACAGGTGCAATTGTTGGCTGACTGAYAGCCAACATATTCTTGCTCTGTCCGTTAGCCTATTCAACCTTCCCAGTGATAGCATGGAATATGTTTTCATTTTTCCAATCCTACAGAGGAGAAAATGACAGGTATAGAAATTACCTACTGTGTTGTCCAAATCAATGTATCTGACATGGCAGAAAACTGGAACTAGTTTTGTCTGACATGAACCTTATCAGTGAGCTTAAAGAATGTAAGTAAAGTTACTCTTCTTAGTTGGAGGAAGGATTGAGGGCCCTGAAGGGGATAAGCACTCTACATGAAGGCCAGAGTCKATTAACCTGGACCCTTGTGGGTTCTTAGAGACTGAACCACCAACAAAAAAAGCATATGCTGGCTAGATCTASGCCTCCCCACATTTAAGTAGCAGATGTGAAKCAAGGTCTTCATGTGGGTCCCCCAAAACAGGAGTGAGAGCTATCCCTAAAGCTGTTGCCTGTCTTTGGAATAYGACTCCCTATCTGGCTGCCTTGTTTGGCCTCGGTGAGAAATGATGCCCTAGCCCTAGAAAGATTTAATGTGCCAGGGTCGGGGGATACCCAGGTGTGGGGCCGGGTGGGGTGGGGGGCTCCACCCCCTCAGAGAAGAAGGGGGCAGAAATGGGGGAAGAGACTATTTCGAGGGACTCGGGAGACAGCAATTGATAAGTAAAACGAACAAAAACAAAACAAACAAACAAACAAATGTAGATGGAAAGAAAGAAAACACTGGAAAGTGCCTTCCCCGGCTTCGTGAATGAGGAGTAGGATCCAAGGGCAAACCTCGCCTAAGATTAAAAAGTATTTTATTCTGTGAAGCAGGAAGAAACTTACTCTTCTTGGAGAAAACTAAAACTAAATTTAAAACTCACCTCTGGCTTGTTATTTGAAAAAGGAGGCAAGCACCCCTGCACTGTGGTGCTGAGCTGTGTCCTGCCCCAAGCCCAGACCTGCTGAAGCAGGATTTGAGCTTCAAACCTAACTCTCACCCTTGATCTTCATTTTTCTCACATGAAATGGTGCCTTGAAACACTGGGCTACGTGTACTCTCAAAGTGAACTACAATGCCCCCCTCCAGTCAATCCTGAAAGCATTGGTGGGAGGTGTTGACCGGACCTCATATTTTTCAGTATCTGGTGTTTTTATTCTCACTGTACCCAACCCAATGCCATTCACAGAGAATGCATGATGTATCTGGGGGGATTTCTGATGCCAAAATCAAATAGGTGGCAGTGCGACCATCCACATTTCTGTCCTTGACTCTTAGCTATCAAGCAATGCTCATGGACAAATCACTGGTATCTCCTGGAATTTATCAGAAGTACAACTGTGCACAAATAAGGATCTATCACTACTTGATCACAATGTATACTTTAGCAAGCCCTCCCTTCCTCTTAATCCAGGCACGCCAACTTCGAGAAACCTACAAAATTGTTCTATGGAAATGGGCCTCTCACTTTATCTGGGATACACAAGCTGCAAAAAAGGAGTCTCAGCAAAGACTCCTAAACACAAGACATGGGGCCTTTCAGAGCTTGTTTCCTGCTGGATAACTCACCAGATCTTTAAAACTGGAATGCGAAGCAAGGGTTCAGCCAAGGAACTGGCGAATGCTAATGGAGCAATCCGCTCTCCCTGACAGCTTTTAGTGATGACTTCTGGAATGTGTTTGATGAAAGGAGAGCAACTTCTTCAGAGGGAAGATACTGATGCAGCCAGGCTGAGGTTAGGACCCGTGGGAACAATACCCCAATGTTATCAGAGTTTCCTTGGCCTCCAGCTCCATCCCCAACCTGGCAAAGGAAGGGAAGGCATGTTTTACAGGCCGAAGCTGTCAGCTGCCATTCTTATGAATAGACATGGGCTTTCCTCTTCCTCAAGGGAACTGAGGTATCTTTGATCAATTCTTGCTTAGATTGAGAGCGTCTTTGTGGTTGCTTTTTCTCCCCAACAGATCTGGAACCAGGAGCACAGTAGCATAGCTTCCACTTACCTGCTCAAACCTGGTTTATTAAATGCCAAATAGGAAGAGGACTTTTTCCTTCTTTTGTACCATCAAGTTTGAGTTCCATTTATCAATAAATAGTTAACAAAATGGGGGGGGGCAGTGTCTTTATTTAATGCCCTAGACTTTCCCCAGTGTTTCAGGAAAATAAAAATCTAAAGAATTGCACAAAACTGACATCACCATACACTTAACCATTGGAAATCTTGAAGTGACCTTCCAGATAAACAGTATCCCCTTTTATCACCATGGTTAAGGGAGATTGTTAATACCGGGTGGTTAATCTTAGTGAAGGTTTCAAAATGTGGCAATAACAGGTTAGGCTGCCTAATGATGTTTGAGCATAAGATGGTAAAGGAAGATCCAGCAGTATCAAAAAGAGATGCATTGGAGAAAAAGTTGTATTGACAGTTTTTTGTTTTACACACACACACACACACACACACACACACACACACACACACACASGAGACTCATACAAAAATACCACCACCCACCTTTTGGGTTTCATTTCTGGGCTTAGGTCAATATCTGGGAGTTGGGTTCACTGACCATCGACCCCACCCCACCACCCCAGTCACTCTTTTATTGGGTTGGCAAGCCTTCCAAGGTAACTGTGGACAGTTAGTAAACCCACCTGGGGCTTATAAAGATACTGGGCCCTTGATTAGCACGTAACAAACTGAGCCAAGGACATGAGTTTGTACACCTGGCCGGGAAGGACAAACTGATCAGAATTAATCAACCCTGACACATTTTAAATGACTGTTATAAATGGATAAGACATCTAGTGTGAGCCTGGCTTGTTGGACCCAACAGGAAACCCCAGAAAAGATTTTTACCTCACCTGGGAATTCTGTAGGCTCTACAAAGAAATCTCGAGTTTTTCTACTAACTACTCTCACAGGTATTGTTAGTTTTACATCCTGGTCTCTGGTAGAATTATCAGGGCTCAGGCTGTATACCTTGGCCATCAGAAGATTTGTTTTCCACTGGGAAGATGGTTTATTTTTGTCTTTCTTTAGCTCCATAGTTACATGGGGTTCTCGGAAAAGTGAGGTTGTCTATTGATAAACCAAGTTCTCAGAAGGGTGAGGTGCTGGTGAGCAGAAGACAACAGTCAGACAGTCAGGCTTCCGCCCTGTGACTCTCCCTAGATGTGCTTGGGAACACAGACAAGTCTTTATGCAAAAGGAGGCTTTCCCTTGAAGCACACCTGATTACACTCAACCTGGATTCAAAGAGCCCTGCGCCATGTCAAAGGAAAATGTTCTATCATAAATCTGCAGAATTGGAAAAGGTCAAAGTCACTCTCGGTAATTAGCCTGCTGAAATACAGTGGTCTGCTTTTTGTTTAACCTTTTAAGAAAAGGGCTCTGGTCCCACATGCTCCAACAAGCAGCCTTTCATCAAGCACACCCTCCAGGCTCCCGCCCCTCTTTCCTTCCCCTACCTGCAGCCCTGGCAGAGCATGGTTTTAGTTTGTTGCTTAAATTCTCCAGCCTTAGCTGTATTTGTCTTTCCTTCTTAGTACACTCTCTGCACTGCTAACCACTTGAAGTTTATGGAAAGGAACCACTTTGGAGTAAAGCAAGCCACATAGAGAAAGACCTGGATGTCTATAATATGTCATTTTCAATACCCAGAGAAATCTGTAGGCATCCACCAGTAGCTAGAATATATGTTGTTTTGGCCAAGCAGATTAAGCAATCAAACTTATTAATTAATTTAATTAATTTAATTTTATTAATTAATTTTGCCTCTCCTATTATGTTGAATATCTCTGGATAATTGACTAGCTATTCTATTGTAGATGTGTGGTGTGTCATCTCCACTGAGATATGCTGTTCCTGTCAGATACGCATTGGATTTTGAAGGCAGTAAAACGAAAAAAGATATTAAATCATATTATCTCATGTTGATTAGGTGTTGAAATAATAATAGTTTGGGTATATTAGGTTACATAAAAGACATAATTTAAATTGATTTCACACTCAGGAGGCAATTCAAAGGAATTTAACTCAGGAATTAAAGGTCTAGGGCTAGCCTTAGCTACATAATGACCCAGTTTTTAAAAACCCAAAAAGAAAAGACAAAGACTTTTACCTGTCTCATTGCCTTAAGAATTACAAAGTCATATGAAATTGCAAACATGGCTTGCCTATCTCCATTGGAACGTGCTGGGGCAGTGGGTCATTTGCCTTCCAGGTATGTGAAGAGAAAGAGGAGCAATGGGAGAGATTTCTTTGAGAATCATATGCTCTGCCATCTAATTCTGTACTGCTTGAGGTTATGTGTATACACACACACACACACACACACACACATATATCTTGCCTTATTTTCTTCAAGAAAATGAAGTTTTACTTTGTTGATTTTTTTCTTTTGCTCCCCTTTGCAAACACAGAGTATAATGGAATATAGCAAATTACTAGGACAATTCCTGAATGGGGAGATGGGCGTGAGTCTGAATTTTGGAAGTCAGGCTTAGTAATTACTACATCTTAGTGATTACTACATCTCCTGATTTAATATACTCAGGTACCTCTGAGACAAATTCTGCCTAGCGGGCTGTGAATGAAAGGAAAGTTCACTTCTGAGCTGAGTGACTCCTGTCCAGAAAGTTCTTTATCCTTCTCCGCCATGGCAGTCAGTTACCTATGCTATGGAAATTGTTTCTGTAAGCTGCACTCCCAGATGACTTGAAGATCTGCAAGATATAGCTACTGTTTGCTTTTAGCTGGTGAATCTCAGGGACTCTTTCCGACAGCAACAGCACCTTGTTTCTACTAAGAGAATGCAGCTATTTGATATAAATCAGGCAGAAGGCTGTAGATCTAGTTCTGGAAATCTTACATTTGTACAGATGTTTATTTTTTACTAACTAAAAACAAAGAGGGTATTATTGCAATCTCTTGCATCAAGAGTGAGCTTCATTTACAAAGTCAGAGTTAGTGTGGCTGCATTTAAAACCTTAATTGAACTGATAACAACAGTAATGAGTTAAGAGTATCAGTCAGATTACTATGGGAAACTTCTCCCTTGAGCAAAAGAGGCAACTATAAACGGAGCAACCTTTTAAAGGGCAGTTTCAGCAGTGTCCTTGAGTGACACTAATTGATATCTCTTGGATCATTTGGCTCACTTTGTCACTGGTTTTGAAAACTAACTGTATTCCCTGTCTTACTTTCACTGATTTATCAAGGAGGTAGCATGGAGGTCTCATTGAAAAAGCATGACTGAATAATGAGTGAATTTGGAAGGTATGAATTCAAAGGGGAATAATCCCAATGAAGAGACCCCCAAGTAAAGAATGAAAAGATATAAGGTAATCGAATCTAATTGATTGCTAGTAGAAATTGAGTCTCAGGCTTGGAGTTGACTTGTCTGACTTAGAGAAACTCCATCCTTCATTTCCCAAACATGGCCTTTTATGATGCATTCTAAATAAAACATTTATTATCCATATGTGTTTCAACTCCCATGTCTTCTCTCACCTTGCAGAAGAGTTTCCAGTTATGGCACTGATTAACAACGCAGAAGATAAATGAATCATTTTGCTATACACTGGAATAGGGCAGTATGGCTAATGGGCTCTATATTTGGACACTGGTTTGCCTCTTTGGTACTCCAACTGGAGGTATTACCTAAACTCTATTGTTTGTGGAGGCTCTAAGAATGTTATATGTGTCACCAGACTGAAGTAGAGACCCTTTAGAGAAGCTGAACACAGTGCTAGTAGGACCGCCAAGTGGACTCACATCGTACACACCTTTTTTTCTAGCTGAAACATTGGCAAAGGAAATGAGAAAGATGTGGGAGAGTCTGGGTTATTCTGGGAGCAGAATCTCCTTCAGGCTAAGTGGCTGGTGAATTAGTTTCTTCCTTCCCCGGGTAGTGTGCATCCTGCCTGCCGTGGAGTGGCCTCTTTAGAAGAAGAGTCTGAGATGAAAAGTCAGATATGTGTGATTTACTGAAGGAGTGTTGGGGTGGGGAGACAGGAGGGGCAGGGCCTGGAGGTGAGTAAGCATGAGGTCTCCTGGGCTCCAGCTGCAGCCCGGGCCTTGGGGCCCAGGCACATGGGATCATGCATTGTGCCACAGCAACTGTCAGAACTTTGTGTAAGAGACTGCTATTTTTATGCTCCTGACTCAGAGTGTCATTATATATGCATTGACCTAAGTAGGGGGCAGAAACTGCTGGGGAAAGTGGCTCCTGACAAGTCATAGCAACTCTAGAGAAGGTGGGACAAGAGGTAGGTTGAGAGGCACTAGTAAAGGCAACAGATGGGGTAGTGAGAGCACATGCCCAGGAAAGAAGACCTTACCAGGGTATTCACAAGGCCAGCAGCATCCTGCTGGTTTTGTTCTACCCATGTTCACACTTCTCCAGCTGTCTATGTTTTGGGCCTCCATATCCCTTGTATTCTAACTTCATATTCGACCGATCTAAAAAGAAGAGCCTGCTTGTGGGCAAGGGAGGGGCATACTTATTCTTCCCCAAAGCCTCTTCTACCTTGGAGAATCTACTGTGTTCTCTTAATACATAATAGGATGACCAATTTAGCTTTTCTGGCCATAAATGACCTTTTGTAGAGAAAATATCAAGTCAAGGAGCAGTTGTGAAGGTGGAGATGTCAGGATGTCTGTTGTGTGGCAATTTCAGATCAGCCTTCATGTTTGAGGGAAGCTCTTAAGACTCCTTGTGTACTATAGCAGTAGTTCTCAACCTTTCTAATGCTGTGACCCTTTAATACAGTTCCTAAGTTATGGTGACACCAACCATAAAATTATTTCCTTTGCTACTTTACAACTGTAATTTTGCTACTGTTATGAATCATAATGTAAATATTTGATATGCAGGATATCTAATATGTGACCCCTGTCAAAGGGCCATTAGACCCCTAAAGAGGTCATGACCCACAAGTTGAGAACACTGACCTAGAGGGAGGTGAAGCATTCTATCCTGAAGGGAAGGAATTAAGTTCAGAGAGTATAAACAACCGAAAGGTTTCAGGAAGTCCCTGAAACTGACCAGATCTACTAAGTTGTTCCTTCCCCACGTATAGATAATCCATAAAGACTTGTATCAGCCACACCAGTGGAAAGAGACAGAGACCAGCCCAACTACCTAGAAGATTCTCAACAAGCCAAGTTAGCCTGGAAAGGCTCAAAGCTGTTAAACCAATAGGAAGAAACCAAAACAAGGCAAACTACCCTGAAGAGGTTCAAACCAACTGACCTAGGTGGGAGCAACACTCTTGAACCTGTGAACTGCCTGCAGACTGTGCTGCTTACTCCAGGTTTCATATTCCCATGAGCTATGATCCATAATGGGGTGGGCTTTGAGTCATTTCTGCTCATAGCCCCTCAGCCAATACCTGAAAGTAACCCAATAAAACGCAATGTTTAAGGGTTGGACTTTGCTGATACCCTTACATTGGTCTGCTGTTGGTTCCATTTCTGAAGTGACTAGATGTTTGTTCACGTACTACTAGAAATAGGAGTGGATTGGATTTGATAACTCTTGTCTGTAGAGAACTGGTAACAGAGCCTCAGCAAGGCTGATCAGGTACACTGAGCATCCTACCACCACTACCACATTGACTTACTAGAGGGCTAACTTTGTTAAGTTCACACACACTATATGAAGTTTGGGGTGGGACTTGCAGAATCCAGATGCTAAGGAAACCTGGTATTGTCAGGGAAAGCTACAGCCAGGGCTAATCCCATCTGGGGAGGCAGTAAGGGTGAGGCCTGTCTTGCTCTCTTTGGCATAGACAGTAAGAACAGCTAACCACGCAGGCAGGCCATAACTTCCTCTATTTTGTTGTTGATCTTGTTTGGGGCTTTCTGTTTGTTTGCTTGTTTGTTCATTTATTTGTTTTATTTCTACTTTTTAAACAATTTACCTTTGCCTTTCTATTTTCTTCCCCATATCCTTTCTCTTATTCCAAAGTCATGCAGCACACTAATAAACAGTTCCTCTTCATCCTTTTAGTAGACAGTGGTGCCCAGTGACGGGGACAGTCTACATGACCCAGCCAGGACATGCTGAATATAGACATTATACAGAAGAATACAATTAACCATCTGGCCATCTGTCTAAGAGTCTACATGGTGAGCATCCTTCATCCTCAAGAAAATCTCCTGCAGTGGATAGGGAGTGGGGTGTGGACCTAGACAATCTGCTCTCATTACCGACTCTGCTGCCAGCTCTGTGAGCTTTGAACGTGTTACTAACCTTGCCCTGCCTCTCTTTCCTCAAAACTCTCCCCCGCATTTGACTCTTCAGAGCTGAGGGTACATATTGTCCAAAACACAGGTGGTATAAAAAAAGTCAGCATCAATATAAATCCTAGTGAAGGCATTCAAGCACAGAGGTAAAAGAATCAACTTTCATGGGCTCCTAAACAGAAAACGAAATCATGCATTGCAAAGAAACCAGAATTTTCTTAAAAGTGTATACAGCAAACACTCCATACCAGAGTGTAAAACAACTTCTATGACATGCTGAGGAGGATGTGAACCAGTCATCTTTCAAACATTCCAGCCACAGAACAGTACAAGCTTTCTTGAACAAGCAAACAAACAAAGCATCACAGCGTTTAATCCCATCAGCCAATGAGAGACTCAACAGGAAACCGTGAACCAGGGTCGCTGGGATAAAACGTTGCTGATGGTAAACACTCGTGTTATTTAACAGCAATAAAAAGCCAAGGAACCATTGAAGTCGCTGTAACAGAACAGAATGTAAGTGTCATAAAACCAAAATATAAAAAATAATATACACAATAAAACAAGGAATGCGCATTTCCACATTCTTCCATCAGAACAGACAATAGATACTATCTAGGGGCTATGTTTGCACATTGTTCTTTTAAGCAATAGTTYAAGGATGATCGATTTTTGTGAAGCGTCTTGTTCTTTTCGTTCTGAAGTTGAATTGTTTCTTGACTTTTTCTGCCTTCAACTTTGAAGTCAAGACAAATAGCAGATAAAGCTTCTGTTTTAAAACATCAACCTGATTCATAGGACACACATATTGATTATTAATGTCCTGCTCATCTTCTCTTCTTTAGTCCAGTCATCCATCCTTCCCTCCCCTTTTCTCTATCTGTATACAAACATAGAAGATGCCCATAAGGAAGATCTTCAAACGTGAGTGGCCATTGTTTCTGGGTGAAAATGATCCCATGTTATTTTAAATTTTATTTTAATGGTTCATTACTTGAGTGGTCTAGGATGAACGCGCATCATTCTCATATGAAAGCCATGACCATATCACTTTCAAACAAGAATGGACCAGCTGAGCCCATGTACTCCTTTAATCTCAGCTTTTGGGAGGCAGAGGCAGGCAGATATCTGAAAATTTGAGGCCAATCTGGTCTCATAATTAGTTGCAGGCTAGCCATGGCTACATAATGAGACCTTCTCTTGAAAAGAAGGAGGCAGAGTAGAATAGAGAAGAAATATTCCAATACTGTAAAGCGAAAATGGGCATAGATAACTTCTTATGTATAACATTGGATGCGAATGCATGTAGACACCTACTCCTTATCTTGGCATGATTACCAAGCAATAGTGCTACTTAAGAGATCCAATAGAACTACAGCAGCTGAGAGATGTCTTTTATTTTTAATCATCCAAACTATCATATTGTAATGTTTAAAACATAAACAATAGGAGCTGTACTGATAGGTCAGTGGTCAAAATGCTTTCTGTGAAGGCATGGGGACCCAAGCACCAGAATTAAAGTCTAGATGTGTCACTGTATGAATGTAGCTTGAGTGTGGGGTGGAGGGACGGAAGGTGGAGGGATGAAGGGTCCCTGGACCTCACTGGCCAGCCAGTCTAGCTTTATCTTTGAGCTCTAAGTTCAGGGAGATATGCTCTCTCAAAAAATAAGGTAGAGAGCAAGAGAGAAATGACTGAGTTCAATGTCATACGTGCATATGCATACAGGAACACACACATTCAAATAAAAATAAATCCTAGAAAAAAGGTTGAAACTTCTAAAGGCCATCTTTGCCCTGCACAGGAAGCTCATTGGCGTTATTTTCTCAGCATCCTCAGACCTTTAAGCTCAGCACGTTGAGGCAGCTCCTGTTCTAGTGTACGGGAAGAAAGCCGCCATCTGGACGCCAAACAAGTACTGTTTCCCCAGCATCCCTGTTTAACTGTCTTACCAGATCAGTTATATTCAAAAAAAAAAAAAGAAAGAAAGAAAAAGAAAAGAAAAGAAATCAAGTTAACTCTTGATACAAGACGTGGCTCTGCCTCTTTTTTCTTTTTCACAGAAGAAAGCCTAGAAACATACAAAGCAGCTAAGAAACAATGAGGTCTGTGGTGAGGAGATTCACTCTTTCCAGAGGGATGTCTCACTCAGTAGGGACACTAGCCCTCCACACAGAACAAAAGGCTCTGGAAAAGTTAGGACATGGGGTTTAACTCCAACTTGCCGATTTTAAGACTAATTCAAGCAATGATTTTGAAGGGCGCTGTGAAGACCGTTCAATGCATACACTGGGCTTGGAGCTGGAGCACTGGCTGCCATTTTCCGATTTCTACTTATGAAGGGCAAGCCTTTGGACAATGGTGGGGGAGCTGTAGAAACACCAGCAGCATGAACAACATAAGTTAAATTATACAGCAATGGACAAAGGGGTTTTCCCCACTCCTCCTTCTAATATTTTAGAAACACTTTTCAATGAGTTGAAATCGGACCAGCGAGCATATACAGAGGAGGTGATAGCTCATGTCCACCATGGGCTCCTGAGAACTCCTAGAGTCCTCGAGCAAAAGCAGACCATAGAAAACAACTCCAAACAAGGCTCAGAGAAATAAGCAGCATAGTATGACACTGTGGAAAGCATTCCTTTGAACAGATCCTGACATCTCCATTTCAGCCAGCCTGCTTGAACTACCTATGATGTGGCTTCCTCGGGCTCTTTCAGTTATTGCATTCCTTTTCATAAAAACACCTTGGTCATAACAAGTACAGCATCAGTATACAGGACAGCATGCACTTTTGCCAAGATTCTACAATCTTATTATATGAGAAAGCCCAGCATGCGGCCTGCTTAAGGACGTTCTGTAAGATAGTCCTAACCACTAACTGTTTGACTGATAATCCTGCCTCTTTCACCCCTTAATTTGTCTCCAGGRAACATGTGCCTTTGATCAGTGAATGCTGATTGGGTATAACCTGGCCGAGGTGTTTCCCTGGAGTGAGATGTGCAGCATGTCTCCACTCCCAATTCCATTCAATTTATTGTTTGTTTTTGCTCAAGGAGGGCCTATTTTTACAGCTGAACAGATTTGGAAGCTGATTTGGGGTGTTTCATTTCCTCATGTGAAGAGTTAGAATGTGACGAGCTGTTTCCACCTTCACCCAAGGGGACTGAGCCACCAATGCAACAAAAGATTGTTTCCCAGGAGGACCTTTCTGAGAGTTGCTGACTACCCTCCTGGAGAGCTTCCCTGGATGACTGTCTTGTCTCTGAGGTGGTGCATGGAAGATCAACATTAATTGCATAAGAATCAGCTAAGTCGTTGTCCCTAATCATTGCAAGGTTAGGTCTATGTAGATGATAACCATTGGCCAAACCTGAGACTTGCACACCTGGGTGACTACGGATGAGGCCTTTTGGATGTTTTTTTTTCCCCTTCCACATCTTAGAAATTCTGTTCCCTTTCTATCTGATTTCCAAGTAAATGACTTTAGTGGTGAAGGGCTGGAGTGCCAGCTGTTAAATATTTAAAGTTTGTTGTTGTTGTTGGAAAGTCAGTTATACAGAGCTTTTATGAAAACCAATCACATAAATTTGAACTATAAAGAATCATATTAAAAAACAACGGGATAAAATAGTGAAGGCTTCAAGTTCACTAATGCCACAGTGTTTTTCTCTCGCATATGCCCCTCATTTCTACATCTCTTGTCTTGATCCATTTTGTACTGTTAGGACAGAATGTCCAAGAGTGGGAAGTGTACGAAGGACTGAAATGAACTTTTCACATTTCTGGAGAATGTGAAGTCCAAGGCTGTCTCAATGTGCAGTGTCAGCAAGATGCAGTGTCCACACATCCTAAAGGCAGAAAGGCAGAGGGGAACTGGAAATCCTCACAGGCCAGAACAGAGTCACCCAGGGAGGTGACTCCATGTTCTTGGTGACAGAGCAGGCCAGAGCCTACTCCCACAAGCTTCCAATTGCAGAAGGAGTCCTCCCTGGCTTCCCCATTTCCCAGCATTGTCCACTGGGGAGTGAGACTACAGCAAAGGGTTGTGAGGGACACTCAGAGCATGGTAAGAGCAGAGCCAAGGATCTGGTATGCAAGATCTGAGCTGGGCAGGCTCTTCCTAGCTCTGCATAGTGATGGAGGCTCTGGAGTGTGTAACTTAGTTGTACTACCAAGTGCTTATACCCTAGAAATGTAGACTGTGAATCAGACTTTTCTCCCACTGCAGCATTGAATACTCAGTATCTGTACATGAAAGGGGGTAGTGAGAAGGATAACAGAAAACTATCGCTCTGCTGACTATCAGGCCTTCTCAATGTTGTCACAAATCTTTGTACAGGCAAATTGTACAAACAGAGGCCTTTTGGGAGAGGAACATGATCAATTGTTTCCTTCTTTTTTCTTTCTTAGAGGTGGGTCTTACAATTAGGCCCAGGCTGGCCTTGAATTTCCAATCCTCCTGCCTCAGTAGTTTGAGTTCTTTGTTTACTAGGATATGTCATCATGCCTACCTTTAGAATTTAAGTCCCCAAACTGTTTCTTTTACCTTGGGCTAATTAACACAAAATTCAGACTGTTCATAGCTATTAAAGACTGATTCTGCGTCAGCACCCACCACCTGAGCCAGTAGCACACGACTGAAAAACAAACAAAAACCCAGCACAGGTAAAATGTGCAGTTTCGACCTAACTAGCAGCTGAACTAAAGCCAAAAGGAACATGACAAATTAACTTTAATAGTATATTTATTCTACCCAATCCTCTTCAAGGRACCTTCTGATTTTACCGTACAATCAACGTTAAGATACTGCCGAAGTTCTGTTTTCTTTTTCTTATTCTTGATAATATCATTTGAAATCTTCCATAGAGTGTACATTCATAGCCAACCTCAGGCTCATGTATTTTGAGTGTGCAATAGCTCATGTGGCTATGTACTGGTTAACATATTGGGAAGGGATGCTGCTCTATAGTTCTGAGATTGTTAAAGCTGAGTTAAGGCCATGGCCATTGCCCTTGTGGTCTTACACATGCCTAGGTTGTGCGGGCAATGAGCAGAGGGTTGATCTCATGTTAGTGCCAGGTAGGGCATGGAGTTCAATTCATCTCTTGCCTCATAGATATAGGGATAAAGGGATGACTGAACTTTGGGAAGTTGCTGACTTGCTCTCAGTAACACATTAGTGTGCTAGGTGCTTCCAATGGTATCCATTATGTGGTTACTGAATTGTGCAATACTTAAACACTCGATGAATGAATCAGGATTCTGAACTGTCGCATCACCAAAGCCCTGCCATCTACTTTAGGCCAATTTGTCAAATCCTCGTATAGAAGAATGAGAACTCCTAGGCTGTTCATCTATGTGCTTGTTTTTAAATACATTATAGCAAACTCAGAATAAAGGCTATAATCCCCTTTAGGGCTATAACCCTATGAAGTAAGGGTTATTTGTGTGTTATAATATAGTCAATGGGGAAAGAGACTAACAGGAGAAAAGAATCGGGCAGCGTTTCATCCAGCTGCTATACTGTCTGATGGTTACTACATAACCATGGTTAGAGAAAGGAAGYTGTGGACTAGATTCTTGTCTATTGAGTACTTAGAAATTTTGTTTGTTTAAAGGGTAAATTGTACTTTCTGTTTCTAATATCACTATTCTAGTTAATGTGGCAAATATTTGTTTTTAGTGAGAAAATGTTGATGTGCATATATTGATACCATTTTACTCAAACGTTAGCAATTTGGTATTTCAGAAAATTTTTTTTTCAGAAGCTGGCTGTCACCCATTCCCTGTRTTCCTCCCACAAGGCACTTTGAGGCACATGCTYAAGAGCACAAAGGGTTTCCACTGTGCACYAAGTCCTTCACAGGGGGAGGAAGAAAGAGGAGCKAGTAAAAGAAAAGTTATCTATTACRTATCTGTGTATGCTTGGATGTATCTCTCACTTATCTAAGTGACTATCATCTGTCTGTCTGCCTAACTGTTTATCTACATAACACTCACCCACCTCTACCAGACAGCTTTTAGCATTTGCTAACTGATTTGTATTTCTAGGTAGAGTTCACACATTGCTTCATGGTGTCTGTGTAGGCCATACTTTATTTTTAGCACAAGCTTTGTCATGCTCAAAGGAGGAGTCATAGAACAGTTATGCTGGMATTTCTTTAGAAGTCAGGATGCCGGTTCCATTACCCAGAAAGCTGTTGTAATTAATGAGAACAAATGCCACCAGGATAAAATTATGGCCTGATACTTTTAGATGAGGTTGGTATGTTAATATCTTCTTTTTCTTCTAATGTGTATTTTACCCTGGCCACGGAATTATGAAAACATTATTTAATTTACTGAATAAAAAGGTGAGTTCCCACATTTTATTCTGCACTGCTCATGGTGCTTTTAGGGAATACTTGTAAAAATGTAAAAATGCAGCCTTTCCATTAAGAACATTTAGATGGTGTTGGGTAAGAGCAGACATGAAAGGGTTGGAAGCCAATATAAAAAATATGTGATTATGTCCTCAAATTAATGATTAGTGTTGTTCCCCACTGTGTTTTTGCTGTATAATAAACCAATTAAAGCATGTGGGCTTAAAATAGCAACCATTTTATTTAGCTTCTATTCTATAGCTTGTCTCTGATTCTCCTTATCTGTGCCAGATTTCCTACTGCTCCAGCATTCTTCTTTAAGTCTCATAGTAAGCTGACAACTTGACTCCTAGTGGTTGGGTGGATCATGACCCCATCCAGCTCTCTGCCACTGATAGGCTGGTTAGTCTTTCTGGGCCTTTATTTTATTGGTTTGTTTGTTTGTTTGTTAGTTTGTTTTCTCTATGTGGTCTCGCAATCTCCAGCAGGCTGTCTTGAGYTGCCRTACACAATTATCTAAGAATTCCAAAGAATATGAATTTGGAAATTTTTCAAGATGTCAGCTATACCTTATTTGTTAGAGTCCCACTGGGTGACCAAGTCCCAAGCCACTGTGCAAGGGGATTATGGACAAAGAGACCTCTACAGACTCAAAAGGCTTCTTTGTCTTTAAGTCACTAATGCTATTTGGTGTTCTTGGATAGTTTGGCACAGTCTGACTGATACAGTAGCTGAATCAGTCCCAGGCATTCAAAGCCAGCTCAGCCACCGTTCTTTGACTCATTTTCAGACTCTCCAGACACCTCAACACTATCTCATTATGCAGACAACTACATTTGTATCTCTTTACAGACTGAAACTTTCAGCAGAAAACTCAGGAGTTTGTGAACTGTGCCCAGGTGAAGAAGAGTAAGAGGGTGATAGGAAGCCAGCGCTGGTGTGATGATGATAGGCAAGACTCTGTGGACAGAAAAGCGATGTGGGGTGCCATTTAGAGATGTCCTTCAATYGACATGAAGATTCATGGAAAGGTTTTGTGGCAGTTGCGAGCAATTATCTTAGAGTATAAGGTAGATTCCCTAAATGGGCCTCCCAATCTATTTTTTCAATCACCAGGAAGCAGATAAGCTAGGCTTTACCTGATAGGTTGAAAGATATGGCAAAAATGACCCACATTTTTAAATAATAATATAGCTGAGTTCACCAGCAACAGCTCCCTTTAAGGAAGGCATTCGGACAGGAGGAGAATGTGGGCACTTATCCCTGCAGGTTTTGTACTCTTGCATTATCAAGTGTTAACTATGTGGCCATTGGTAACCTTCTAAAAGTCCCTAAATTTGCAAGGTTTCTCAGCAAAATTTATTCTAAACAAAAAGGTCATTGTCATTTTCATCAGAAATTGATACTGAATATCAAAATACGTTTTATAAAACTCATGTATCCTAGTACACTGAAGGAGGACAATGTGTTAGCATCTATCATATCTCTTTCACCAAAATGCAAAATATGGCATACACAAAGAGATGGCAATGCATTATGGGATCTCCAGTAAGGAGTGGGAGCCATTTTGTTAGTGGCTATCCAAGACAGTGTTTGGCTCACATTCCTTTCCAAGGCATATGTAACTGGACTTTTCTAAAATACAAAACACACAGAGAAAAGTATACTTGCAAAAGACATCCCCCAGATATGCACAAATCTGAAAGAAACATGGTTAGGTGGAATGAAAGACACAAACAAATATGGTTTAKAGAAATATTATCTTAAAAAGACAAAAGTTATATTAAAAGTCCAGGTGAGTCCCCTATAAACATAGATAGATGAGAGGAATTTACAGAGTTACCTATAACTACAGGAATCTAGTCCAAAACATAATGGCTTAAAAGTCAACATTTATTTGACTATTGACATTCCAAGCATTGGCTCAGTTTATTATTTCTTATGGTTCTTCTGGTCCATATGGTACCAGTTAGGGGTCACTCATGCAAATGAACTCAGTGTTGGCTTGRCTTGGTCCAGGACACGAAATGGCTTCACTTACATATTCCAAAGTGGCTGATTTCATTTGAGTAGCTGGAACAACTAGAGACTGGCTAGATCTTTCTCTTCCCACGTGTTTTCCCTGAGTTTATTTTTATGGCATCTGTAATGCAAAGTGGTCAAAGGGTAAAAATAAAGAAGCTCTCTGAACTCCTAAGTTTCCAGTTGTTGTTCTGGCACATACATTCGATCAAAGCACCTTGCAATTAAAGAGTAAAGGAAATAGACTCATTTCTGTAGAGAAGTCTCAGTCACAAACACAGCTAAGGACCCACAGCTGTGGCCAATGAGTTTCTAGCTCTGACTCCTTGGTTTTAAAGTTGGCTTTCTTGTTAGCTGAAATTGACAAATCTTTAATGATTTTCAGACACATGTGGAAACAGAAGTATAAAAGAAAAAATAAGGAAAATATTGTTTCAGACCTTTCTTTGCTGGGTGATAAATACAAGACCCCAGAAGAAAGGCTATCTGTGAAGTGATGGCAAGGGATAGCTCTTCCTTTTTGATACAAGTTCTGCAACCTAGAATCGAGGACTCATATTTAAACAAAAATATGTGAATTTTCTTGTTTATCAAGAGAAGCCCTATCTTTTAAAACAAAATATTTGTTATCTGAACTCATAAAAATTCAATTCCATCTTGTGATTATACAAATTCATGATTGCATAAAACTAAAAATGCCAGTTATAATTTACAATAAACACTGGAAGGGTGAAAAACTCTGAGGTCATCTCGACCTGCAAACCTCAGGGTGAAAGCAAGGAAGACTGGATAAATTAAATGTTGGATTGGAGGTAAATGACCTACACATCTGCTTTCCAGTGAGAATGGGTTCTTTAAGAGAGTAAGAATATCAAGCCATTTCCTACATACACGTTCATGTGAAATGTGTTCTTGTCGAGGGATGGAATATGCCCAACGATGGATGATTGGATTCTCTCTCCCCTGGATGTTTCTGGGATGGATATAAGGACTGGAGATCTCAGCTTCTAAGATTGGGTCTGTCTGAAAATCCCATTCAATCAGCACTAGGAAATAGTTTTTAAAATGGCTCTCTGAAAAGAAATTGATCCTTGCTGAAGTTTTAATGATCAGTGGTAAAAACAGAAAACAAAGCAAAAATGTATAAACTGATGAAATGCATCCCACTTTAACTGTGTAAGAAAAATCACACATCCGCTTTACTCCTATAAGAGTTTCCTTTGTTCAGTCCTTGTCCTGAGATGTCAGCTCCCAAACATTCCTTGGTGTCTTATCAGCTCAGATAGCTTCACAGGACAACGTGTGGGCAGCCTGTGACTATATCCCTTTGTGTGTTGCCTCTTATGCATAGATCACTGGGCTTCTTTCTACAGCCCAACAAACACCTAAAAATCCACATGCCAAGATGCACTCTCAGATTTCAGCTGCTCAATGCAGGAAGTATTTGTCACTTATGTCAAGTCTYGGGCAGTTCTGCTGCATTAATCTTCTCCACAAGATGGATCAGAGACTCAGTTTCTGTGGTATGGCTCTGATACRTCTCACTTACGGCTCTGGGGTTATTTACTACAGAAGGAGAGTATTGGGGGATGATAGAAATAGCTGCCTTCAAGTCATTTGTCCTGGAAAGGACATAATTCACCTCACCCACATTCCACTCATATGAACAAACTCAATCATATGATCGTAACTAAATACATGGGGTCTTAACTGATTAGTCTCTGCTAAGGAAAGAAGAAAAATGAATTGCTAAGTATCTAACCCAGTAGGGGTTTCCTAC
>BDUI01008158.1:49582-66258 GCA_002335545.1 Apodemus speciosus
GGGATTCTCTTTTGGGAGCCACTGTTATGCAGATAAAGGTTCCTTCCCAAACTAGGCCACAGGGAGTGTCAGTGTCCTCCTTTCTGGTTCAAGAAGAAGAAATCTCTCTTAAACTTCTTTTATAAGACTAGGTACTGTAGCCCTGTGATGTAATTGGATAGATTACTGGCAGGAAAAGAGATTTTAAACTGTCCTAGATAAACAGTCTGCAGAAGGGGAGGAGCCTAGAGAAGGGTGGGGATTCGGACTGGGAACATAGCCAATGGGAAAACCCCGTTATTAAACCKAGCCCAGTTCATGCTTTCATCAGCAASAGGGTTTAAATGTGTAGAGACGCTAGAAGTGAAGATCAGATAAGTACTTGGGAGCTTGAGGCAAGGCTGTCTTTCAAAAGTATCTATGTTGGGGAGTTGTTCAGGATAAGGTCAGTGTGTGTGGGGGGCGGGGGGTCCTTTCTTGGACTTTGGAAGATCTGGCCTACTTACCTTTTTGATGATCTGACTTACTACCTTAATCAATGGTTCTCCGCCCTASCTACATGTTAAAATCATCTTTAAAAAAGTTACTAATGTCTTAGCCCCACTTATCTCAATAAATTAGCATCTCCGAGGATAAGGCCTAGATATTGCTGCCCAGAAGAATTTCTCTTCTGGTGACTTCATCATGGTGAAGAACCACTACTCTAGAATAATTATCTCTAAATATGGGTCCCACGTGCTAATAATCTCCTCCTCCCAAATTCACAGCATGTGTTGGACGATTACAACATTCTTCTGGACTTTTTAGGGCATGTCTAAGTTTAAGCTTTCAGTTATGGAGATGAGAGAAACATTTAAGATGCTCATAGGGCACGTTCACTCTTTGGGCGCTCGGACAGCAGGCTTGAACTAGAGTTATTCATATGTGCTTTGTTTCGATGTTTCCATACCCATCACCATTGCCCCACCTCCTGCTCTCTTGGATCCATGCAGATCTCTAATACCTTACATATGCTATGCAATCCAAGTCATTGTTCTCTGAAGGAATAAATTATCAGGTGAAACTTATCTACTGACTGCGGTTGCAAGAAACTGATAGAAGATTTGGACTTTTTTTTTTTTTATTTCTCTGTGTTGGGTCTGAAGAATTAGTTCAACACGTAGGAACACTTATTGTTTTTGCAGAGCACCTGAGTTGGATATCCAACCTCTATGTGGTAGCTAGACCACACCAACTGACTCTAGTCCCAGGGTATCAGATTTTCTCTTTAGACCTCAGGCAKACAACTGATATGCTCACACACACACACACACACACACACACACACACACACACACACACACACCAAAGGTAAAACAATCCTACACACAAAATAATAAAATAAAAAACATCTTTTATAAAGTTATTTGGCTGTGTTGAAATTGAGTCTCCACTGTCTCGGTTGCTATACCTCATTAAACAAAAATCCTCATAGAATTTATTATTTAATATTACCATTTATTGTAACATGGTGTAAAGATGTAGGCAGTGAATAGTAATTGATTATAGTTTTTGTTTATACCTTCATTTATCAAATCAGTCTTTGACTCTTCTTCCTAGTTGAAGAGTTACGTGCCTCTATGTTCATCTTACAGAGCCTACAAGAACCTACTAAGCCTCATAGTCTACTAAGAAAGCTATGTGAAGTGATTTTGAGATTATTGTACATGTATCAGAGTGCAAACAATGGGAGAATACTTTGGGTAAGGGGGAAATGATCAGTGAGACAGGCACTCGGAWTCTGAATGAAGTAGGTACAGTAGTGACTCTAGTGATAAGGGAGGAAGCCAACAGAGAGGCAGCTCGTGGAGGGTCAAGATGGACAGATAGGGTGTGAAGGGACTAAGACCCAGGCCAGACACTAGAGTAGGAGCATTCTGAGAGTAATGGAAGGAACCTGAAACTACCCATCTATAGGATGGAGAAAGCCAGGTCGAGGGATGTTAGGGAGTGGAGCCAATAGAATAAAGGAAGGGAGTGGGCAGTCATGTCAAAGGACATTGATTATTGTAGCAAAGACATGGGTCATAGCTGAGAGAGATGTGAAATGATTCCAAATGTTTCACATACAAGCTAAAACCAAATAAGAGACCAATGGAAGGAGAGAGTGTGGAAACTAGAGAGAAATCTAGGACCAAGTAAGGACTTTTGTTTTTATTTATCCACATTATAGTTTTTAGTTAGCATGCAGAATAATACATCTCGGTGACATTTCCAAGCATGTCAACCACCCTCCAAACATTCTCCCTCTTTCCTTCCCTTAAATAAGGCCTCTCCTGCTTGAATTCCATATATATTTTCTTTGTTTCAATCTATATTCTGCATAGGAGATAAATACATAGTATTTGTCTTTCTAGGTATGGCTTATTTAACATAATGATCTCCAGTTATATTTATTTTCCTAAAAATGAGGCAATTTCCTTCTTCCTTACGGCTAAGCAAAACTCTGTTTTGTATTTATGCTGTGCAAAGTATTGCTTTTATAATGGAGGAGAAATGTTATTTGTGTAGGTAAAAACCCAGTGTCAAGGAAGAGTATATGCTGTGTTCCACCCCTTTGTGGTGCTCTCTGCTATAAGCACATCTGTTACCAACTCTGTGAACTCATCTTTCTGAAGCATTTTAAATCTGACTGCCAACTTCAGATGTGGTCCAAGCATAGTTGCTCTGTCATTGTCACTTAGCAGGCTTTAATAGTTAGGTTATTTTTATCTTACTCTGTCTCCAAAGATTTCCCAGAGGTCCTAGATAAAAGTAAACCTTATTATAATTCCTTCATATAATGCTCCTGTGATATTTTTTGTTATTTTTAAAACATTAATATACTGTACCCTTAATACTTCATACAATAACATCTTACTTTTAAAGTCATAACATAGAATTAGGCCTTTGACACTATTGCCCTAAGGAGTATGTGTTGTCTTCCTATTATGTGGTGGAAGTCTACAGTACTCAGATGGTGAAGGTTTTCACCAAATCCATTATAACAGCTCTGTATTTGTAAATGAATACTTAATCATTTGGCCTACAGTTCATCCTGTTTCAGGTTGACAATAATAGAAACTGGTAGGCCATAAAAGTTTTCTCTGAGTCTCTCTTAAAAGTTGGGGTTGGAACAATGACTCGGTGGTTAAGCGCAGACACTACACTTGCAGAGGACCAGAGTCCAGTTCCCAGTACCCACAGCAGGCAGCTCACAATAACCCAAAACTCCTTCCTTAGGGGAACCTGATGCTCTCTTTTGGCCTCCATAGGCACCTGCACTTGTGTGAATAATGCCTGCCCTGCCCCAACAATGTACATAATGAAAAATAAAATAGACCCTTGCTAAGAAAAAAGATATATAATGATAATAAAGGTCACCTTCAGGAGACAAAATAACATATTTCAAAAGTACACATTTTGACATTTTACCTGAAAGAGCCTTAGTTAATATCTTCACAAAGGAAACCAAGAATCTGTAGTTTTTGAAAATGAGGTTTTTTTTGATGAAAATGGACTTTGCCCATAAAGAAATATATCATTTATCTTCCCATTTTGCTTTGGATGTGAAATGCCCTCCACAGGCTCCTCTGTTTGAACACTTGGTGCCCACCTGGTGGCACCGTGTGGGATGGACGTGAAACCTGTAGGGAGAGCTCAGGACTTGGTGGTAGGGAATACATCCGTGGGTATGGGTCTTTGGGGTTATAGTCCAGGCCCTGCCTCCAGCCTACCCTTCTCTCTGCTTCCTGCTTGGTGCCATGTGACAAGCAGCTGCCACAGCCCCAGAGCCATCATCCTGCCGCCACATGACAAATTCTATCCCCTCGGTGAGCCAAAATGTGCGTCTCTTTCTTTAGGTTTCTTTTTTCTCAGGTATTTGGTCACAGGAATAAAAAAAGAATTAATGGACTTTCTTTTTATTGTTCATTCCCATTCTTTCAAACATTTGTGCTTCCTTTGACCAATGTCAAGTCTTAAAACAGCTAGCCCGAACTTCCCAGAGGAACACTGTCATGTCTAATATCTGCACAGTGAATAAGTGCACTTCTGTTAGTGTTTGCCCATATATTCTTGGGGACTGATCATACTTTGGCCAGAGAGCTTCATGAAAAGACACTGCAAATGGAGGATCTATGGCTGTAGCTAAGGAAGAAGGACAAGAAGAGTGACGTTCTTGGCGAGGAAGATTACTTTTATTTGCATCTATCCATTTTATTAATTTTAAGATTAATTATTTCATTTATTTACATTCCAAATGTTGCTCTCTTCTGGTCCCCCTCCCAGAGTTCTTCACCCTATCCTCCTTCCCTTTCACCTCTGAGAGGGTGCTCTTTCTTCAACTCACCTGTCATCCCCCTTCCCTGGGGCACTAATCTATAAGATTAGGAGCAACATCTCCTAGACCAGGCTACACATGTGAGGTGGATGCAGCCATGGACCAGCCCATGTATGCTTTTTGGTTGGGGCTTAGTCTCTGGGAGCTCCCAAAAGTCTAGATTGGTTTACACTGTTGGCCCTCCCATGAGGCTGCCATCCCTTTCAGCTCCTTTAATCCTTCCTCTAACTCTCATAGGGGTCCCTGACCTCAGTCCAATGGTTGGCTGTAGATATCTACATCTATCTCAGTCAGCTGCTGATAGAGTCTCTCAGAAGACAGCCGAGCTAGGCTCTTGTCTGCAAGCACACCATAACCTTAGGAATAGCGAATAAGCAGATTTTGTAAATATGAGAAAGGCTATTGAAAAAAAGGTTCAGTAGTTGATGATATAGTCTATAAAGTTTGTTCTCTATGCAGAAGCCTCAAGCTAAACCAGGAATCTCCTGTACTGTGCAAACATCTAGCAAGTCACCCAGGGAGTGATCTCTCTCACCTTGTACAAAATTATATGTAATCAAAATGGACAGACACAATGTGCCAAGATGCTTCATTCTAAAGGAGGCTCACTATGGTTGAACTCTTAGCAATGCCAAAGTGATTTTCAGCTAGTGAGTGATTTTACAGATATAATTAACGGTCCTATCTTCCAAGTCTGATAAAACCTTTAGAGAGGTCTTCATGATTCTCTTATTCCAAATCCAAGAAGAAATTCTTTCATATCTAAGGCCATGGTCTAGGCAAACCTCTGGTCAAATATCTGCTAAGAAAATTAAAACAATATATTTTAGTACTTTGCAATGTTGTTTTAAACTATAATTGGAAATGGATTTAATCAAGACAGAGAAGATAAAAGATAACATCTCTATCTCTACTGTGGCTATGTAAAGCTAATATTGTAGTTGGAAAGAGAATTTGGTTTATGTACCCATAACTTCTCCAGAACATAGATGTGCAGCATCGATTTAGTAAGTAATCCTGAACTTTGGTCTCTAAACAATGTTTGTCTAGTCAATAATATTCATTGGTTATTTTTGTTGATGTGGGGCTTGAAGTAGCTTTTTCATTTATAGAGAAGTGTTAACTAAAGCAAACAATCCTGCTTTTCTGCATGGAATAGCTATTTTTGCAACAGCAACAGCCACTGCTGGGCAGCCACCAGGAAACAGCATCCTGATAATGTTCAAGGTCGTCATGTTGGCAGAGTTCTTTCCAGAAACTGGATGTAGTTATTAATGGAGAATTTTACCTTTTCAGTAGAATGAGTTCCTCTTATGACCAKGGGATGTTATATGAGGGATGCATTTCCCTCAGGTTCTCGTGGAACAAGAGTGCTTGTATTTTAATGAGTTTTTCCCCAAAATAATAAGCGAAGAAGGGCCAACTAAGGTCTGACACTTTACTATTATCCAGCGGCCACTTCCCTGCTCTTCTCTTGCCTGTAGAGCCTTCTTGTAATCCCTTATTATAGATATGACTAAACTCTAGAGACTTAGTCTTTCTTGGAGGCAGGTCAAAAGCACATGACTATTTCCTGGCTTCTTCGAGGTAAAGACAAGTCTGCAAAGAAGGGTCTCAAGAAAAAAAAAAACTTTCTTCTCTAGTAACAGAATAGTGCTGGAGATGTGAACCCTGCTTCACTCCCCACCCCCACATACACACTTTTAAACTAGCTTTAAGCTCAGCTGCAGGTGTGTGTGTGCTTATGGCTGTGGTAGCCATGTGTGTGACCCTGAGCAGAAAACCAAGAAGCAATAAGAAGCCACACCAGTCAAGGCACTCCTGGGTATCTTATCAAGTATAGATTGGTGTTTTGTCATTTACAACGATTTCCCAAGAGTGCGCCACTATTTTCTTAAACCTGGTACCCGCGAAGGTTAGGTTGCTGGGTGCTGGAGCGCTCAGTGAGTGTGATAGAAATCACTGCTGTGCTTTGGGGAGTCTGGTCCATGGAAGGACAGAGCCGTAATTAGAGGCTATCAGATATACGTTTATCTTGACTTTGTGGGAAGTCTGTGGTCACAGAGGCTTGCGAGAGTGAAGTTTGAGAAGCTCTCTGGAGAATGACTGAATGGAACCAAGCACTCGAGGAGGGCTTTGCTCTAGTGCTTCTGTGAATGGGTTAATAACAAACAAATCTCTTTAGAGCTGATGGAGTCAAAGCACAGAATCGCAAGAGGAATGGTAGCCACCACTATTTTTCAGCTGTTCAGGCTCAGTCTCCTAAATCAGACTATTGGAGTTCTGCATCATTAGGAGGATACTAGGACCGGCCCCAACCTCATCCTCCCTCCCCGGCTCTCCGCAGCCCTTGTTTTGATCGTTTATAAATAGAAAGCATCACAGCGCTCACAGTAGCTCCATCACAGACACTGGTTTTCATTTGCTTGCCGTGCTCCTTGTTATAAATGATCTAATGAATGATCCCTTTCGGCTAAGAATTTCCATAATTGGTTTCAGCCTCAGGGTGCTTTTTTTTTCTTGTTTTTAAACATTTCAGCCATTTTGATTTATGCGAATGTGAATATATCGACATTTTACTTTCTCGGCTGCATTCGATCTACACACGATTATTTGGCACAAAGAAATCTCCAAAATAGCTGAACCTTTCCACTTATTTAGATTTCACCAGAGTCCCCAGGGAAGCATGAAAACAGCCTGAGCTAGGGTAATTTTACAAAACTGCTTAGAGTCCAGCAGCTATTTCTGTGCTTTTGGAATTCTGTAAACATATGGGGGAAAGAAACTTTGTCCACAACTATGCAGGCGTTGCACTGGGCCCTGGATTCCCCTATCCATGCATTGCTGCTGCGAAGGGCCAGGGCCACGGGCTACATGCACAGGGAAGAGAGACACCTCTCTGTCTTGTTAGAAAACTCCTCCTGGAGAGAGAAAACCAGGCTGTTCTCTTCTTTCCCTCCTGTAGTCCCCTCCCCTCCCTTACCCTCCCCTTCCCGCCCCTCCCCTCCTCTCCCCTCCCCTCCCCTCCTATATCCTTTGCAGATGGACATCTGCCTGACTTCTAGCACTAGATTCACCTCCTTTCCTGATTGGGCATCACTCCTGGGTGTCAAAGGCCTAGCAAACCCTCTAGGTAGTAACAGAATAGTCTGTATTTACATTAAAAAAAGGGGGTCGCCATGAGTACTGGTAGGAAGTGTTTTGCTTGTGGGTAAGAATGATGAGAGATGGAAATCTATCTTCATTGTAAAGAACTTTGTGTTGTTATGGACAATATCACTTCTCCTGTGGGTCTGGGCCCCAATTTAACAGGTCGCAACTCAAAGCTACTTCCTCTTTGGTTARGTAATGTGGACCTTCCAGCAAACCTCAGATGAACATTTTCCGTGTCCAAATAAGTTAATAAGTAAGGATCTTTTTCCCAGATGAGGTTGTGTGGATGTGCTTATTATAGAAATGGACAGTGAATTCAAGGATGTCGTCCATCCTATGGCTTTAAATTTGTCTCCTTTTCACAAAGCCTTCACTCTCAAGGAATCTATAAAGTAACACTATACAAAAACACACGAGTTGCTCTTGGAGATGYCACAGGTCTRTCAGAGTGTGCTGCTGAATGAAAAGTGCTACCTGTGATGATGCAGATGGTAAATATTTAAAACGTTCAGCAATTTGAAAAGCTGAGTGCTAACACTTTTACTGTTTAAAATTATAGGAGCTTTGAAGAAACATGCAGATTAGATATTTCTCGACTTTTGGGAGAACTTTCCCTTGTCAGTTTCTCCAGGAAGATCTTTTTGCCATGTTCTTAATGATCTGACTTTTAGGAGTTGTTATCAGGTAGATATAAAATTACATTAACTCAGGTCTTTTCCCATTTGAATGTTTAAAATATTTGGGTATAGTATTTCCTGTGTCAGGTACCATTTTTTCCTGTGTGCATTTCTTTTAATCTTATTGTTTAAAGCTTGAGCACACAGTGAGATTTTTAACATACGCTGGTCGCTTGACAGAGCTATTAAAAGCAAAGTTCCAAGTAAGAGAAATATTCTAGAATTGGCAATTTTCTTGAATGAAGAGGGACTTGAGGGAAACAAATGGAATCTCAAGTATGTGCCTCATATTTTCAAGCCCAAGAATTTATTTTCTGTGGCAGTATGAAAGACAGACTTTTTTTTTTTTTTTGGTTGAAGCACATGTTTTCCCATACAGGCTCACTGAGATTTTATACTGATAATATACTGATAATACTGATAATAGAAGTCACTTGCATGTACTTTATGATGTGCAATGGGCTTCATGGGAATAAAGCTGTGTTTTTAACCTATAGTCATTTAAAAATACATATATGTATATGTATGTGTATGTATATTTGTTAAATACAGACATATGCATTATCCATACACTTCTAAATACTTGGTCTAAAAAGAAAAGTAAAACCTCACACGGTCAATGAGGATAGATGGAAAGGATTCATTCCCAAAGGAAAGGACATGTTATGGATGGTAAGTGAGGATTTGACTTTCCCAACCCTCAAGTCCACAGACCTACTTTAAAACAAAAATCCAAGGAAACCGTGTCTGGACACCTCTGTGCTGTCTCCCAAGGGCCGGCGCATGTATCACATTTGATACTGTCTTATGATGTTACCTTTGGTTGTCAGCTTGATTAGACTGAGGGATTCCTAAGAGATTGAGAAAGCACATCTCTGGGTGTGTCTGTAAGGATGTTTCCAGAGACAATAGGCTAATGACAGTCTGACTTAATGAATGGCTTAATTCATTTATATATTCCGTGTGTGAGAAGACTGTTGAGAGGTAGTGGAATGGCGGAAGGTGGAGCCTGGCCAGAGGAAGAGGACCACTGAGGGGGTGCTTTCTGGGAACTCCTGATTTGTTCTTTTATTTTTTTTTGTCTCCCATGATGTAAGATGCTTCACCATAATTCTCTACTTTGACTGACTGATACCTTTGAAACCATGAACAAAATTAGTCTTTCTTCCCCTTGACACTTGTTTAGAGCAGGGGAGTATCAGTTGTTTCATTCCAGTGTGGTTTTGATGCTTCATTTTTTCCAGAAGGGCATCCTAAGAAGAAGGCTCTGAGGTGAGGGACACCAAAGGTGACAGGCACAGTTGAAGGGGATGCAAATGGTCAATATGGCATATAAAAATTAATAAGATACCTGGACGGGGAAAATGGTTTTAGGTTAAGCAAAGCTGGTGAGAACTGTAAATGACATTTTCTAAGAATTTCTCAGAGAGAGAGAGAGGTTGATTGTGCTGATTAGGGCCTCAAGTAGAATAGGGATTGTAAATTGTGTGCAGAATTCCAAGACATCCCCACAGATTTATATCTCTTGGTATATACACGTTCCTCTACTATCCAGGCAAAGGTTAACCTCAGTCAGCTGTAAAGAGACAGAATAATTAAGACCTCCCTCGAAGGGCTTTGAGAATGGGGAGTATGTTGACTTAGTCTAAAGGTATCTGTGAGTCCCCGAGAAAGAGGCTAGAGAGCTTTCTCTCAAGGAAGATTGGAGCATAAGAGATCAGGTTATGATGGCACCTCCTACTACTAGCTGTGTCTTGTGGCAAGCAGTGAGATGCCAAGGGTGACCCAAGCAAGGAAATGAGGTCTCAGAAGTGGAAAGGACTGGTGAAAGATCACAGAAGCAGTTTCTTTCTCAGAGTCTTCAGCTAGGAGCCTTTTTGGTAAATACTTTGCTAAATGCTGAGATGTCTTTTTACCCTGGGAAATGGGGGAAAGTGGTAATCAAAATACATTAAATGTATGCATAAAGCTTTCACGATGAACCCCACTATTATGTAAAACATACATGCTAAAATAAATAAATAAATAAGAAAGAAAACCATTTCTAAGCCTCTTTTTTGGTGACTTATGATGTGCTGTAGACATCTAGTACCAAGCCAGTACAAAAGGGGAAAGAATTCTGGGATTGTTTTAGTTTTGCCTCTTTTTTCAGTTTCCCTACTTTTGAGGTTAAGGCATTTCATAAGCAATTAAAATATAATCTGTGCTGGGGGAAGATTCCTAATGTGAAGCTTATGCATTTCAAAGCCACTGACAGATACGCAGTGAGGAAGTCACAAGAGAGAGTGTATGGAGGTGTTCTTCATTGGTCAGCTCCTCTGATTTTCAGTGATAAAAGTTTTCTTGACAGAGGAGGTAGAGAGAATTCTTAGGGCAGTGGGGATATGCCAGTCATATTATCTTTTGATTATGTCCCATTTATTTACAGTGAAATGCTTCTCAATATTCTGGCTGAGTCAATAGGGGAAGCTAGCAAACACGCCATTAAGGCCAGGACTTCCTGATTTTGAGCCTGTGGCAGATGTCATAATCAATCTGCTTGCTTTCCTCTCTGACCTGGCACACTTCCTAAATTTGTACTCCAAGTAGCAACTAATTGCAGTTCACATACATTTAGCACATTGGTTTAGTTTTAGAAACATATCTAGTTGATAAAGCTTATATTTTTGGCTTAGATTTTTGTTTATTAATTTTTTTGCTTGTTTCGTTTTTTATCTGTCTGCCAAAGATGAATGAGATTATCTGACCCAGTGAGCACTTGTTGAGAAGGCAAAAAAGGTAGTTCTCAGAGCCTGAACCACAAATGTTAGGAAGACAATGCAAGTCAGGGTTTCATTCCCTTTGACTATGACAAAATGGCATCATATCTATAAGGTATCAGACTCAAATATTATGTTTTCTTGTTTCTATCCTAGGAACTAGGCACAGTCCTTATAATAATACAAGAAAGATGGCATAACGCTGAGAGTTGGTATAAAGTAATTGATCTCTTTACAGGTGCAAATAGGTACGATTTGCAGAAATCCTTGCCTGCCAATCAGCTGTTTGTGTCCTGGTGCAGCATCTTGGAAGATCTGAGAATCACTGTCTGAGACATAGTTTATATGACCCAGCCTTAAAAAAAAAGCTTAAGCAACTCTACTTCTGGATCACAGGGTGTTAACATATTAGTCAACCTGTAAAAGCTCCCACTGGTTTATATGGAGTTGTAGCGTTGCATCACGGGTGGAGGGGCCCAAATTGTTTTTGGAGAAATATAAGGCTCTGTCTTCAGGATCATGACCCATGAGTCACACCCAGGTTCCTGAAGCCAAGTGGGGACATGGAAGAACTTGGCTCAGACGCAGGGATGTGACTCATCAGAAAAGATGAACTGGTTTTGAAAAATAACAAGAACCACCTTCTATTCTCTGCCTGCCTGCCTACCTTCTCTCTGTAACAAAGAAAAGCAGTGGAGGAGATTGTAAAAAATGCATGAGCTGCACAAACTATTGTTCCCTCTGTGTGCTTTTAGAGCACCCAGTCCATTTTACCATGGGACACATTGCTCAGAGTTATCCTCAGGAAGGGTGACTGGCAAAAGGACACCTGTATTTCTTTAAAAAGAAATCACTTGCCAAGTGTGTGTATGTGTTAGAAAATGAGTAACATTGCAACGAATTCATATGGTGTAGTATTTAGGTCCAGCTTTGATCAGATCAGAGCTTCTGATTTGCAGTTTATAGAGCCTGTTGGCAGGAAGCTCAAGGTCATTGGTGATGTGCCACTGTGCATACAGTGGCAGAAGACCTGCCCATATGGTGACAGCTCAAGAGTGGGTATGGTCATGTTGTGTCAGGTTCCTGTATGCAAGGAGAACTTGTCATCTTCTGAAACATGTCACATGTGGATTTGCCAAAGCATTAGAATTTCAGGCCACTCAGCTCTTATTTCTTGGTCTTCATCCCCATGTCTCTCACTGTCCTGCCCTTCCTCCTACTTTCTTCTCTCTTTCAACACCATCCTTAGAGTAGTGACCCTCCTGCCTCAGCCTTCCCAGTTGTGGAATTACAGGTATACTCCACCTGGTCCAACTTTATTTCATGATTTTCAGACTTTACATTGGAAGAAAAATAGTATTTTAATGTTTTGTGTATCTGTCATAAACATCTAAGTTAACTCTGATGTGAGAAATTGTATTTCCAAGTATCAAAAACCTGTCATCCTCTTCTTTCAGCTGGAAAATCACAGTCTGGAAATGGCACAAAGTCTGTCACCTCGCAAAGAACAGCAGGGATGGAGAAGCAGTGAACACTCGAGAAGCTTCCTTAATCTTCCTCCTTTCCTTTCAGGTGAGTTGGGTGGGCTTCTTGCCACAGAAGCCCCCATCACAGCCACCCTTCTGATGAATGAGAGTCTTCCGAAGCTTGCAAGCTGCTGCCTCCCCCAGGTTCCCTAAATCTCTGTAATGCCCAATTTGTCATATAACAGAGATACATATTTTCTCCCCACTCTTCAATTAATTGGTTTCCCCTCAAACAGGTTTCTTCCATTTCCCCCTGCAGGGCTTGCCCTGTTCTTATCCACCTTCTCCAGCTCTTACTCACCAACTATTCTTCCTACCTCCATAGAAAGCTGCCAGTTCATGTGTCTCAGMCATCTTGCCTGAATGATCCTTGTCCTAGTGATCCCCTTATCTCTGTCCCTTGCTCCAATCTACCAAGTCTACCAGGTGCCAGCAGAATAGTTTCAGAAGGTAATCATTGGCATGCCTCTTTCCAGATGAAAACTGATTTTAATTCAGCAGAGGTACAAGACTTTGAACGGTTGGTACTGCCAATCCCCATGGGCATTTAGACATCATTTGTACAGGCTGCTTTTTCTTCATGCTTTAGGCCAACCTTATGTTCTGGCATTATTTCTTATTCTAGAGCAAAGTTGTTTCTTTCACCTGCCTTCCCATTTAGATTTGCAGAGTGCTGAATGGACAGAGCATGGCTGAGTTTTAGGGTGAGTATGGACCATGACTCAAAAGAGGGGCTCTGTGAGTACTGATGGYTGCTTCTTGGAAACACATTAAATGGTTATGTTCCAGCATTCTAATTGTTGATATGCTTCTTGTTCCAGCAGAATAGTTGCTGATATATTTGCTCAGMCTTCCACTTGGTTTGTATCTTATGGCTTTCCCAAGTCATGGCCTTGTATATCCTCTGCCCTCCTCTAGGATCAATATTCCTAACTCTTCTTGTTATGCCTGAGGATGAAGTCCAAGAATAGTGAACTTCTTAAGCCATTTACAGTGTTTTGCTTATTCATAGGAGAGTGCTGTTTGGTCTTTTAACAATATTTGTTGAGTGGRTGCATAACAGATGGATGGGGAGGTAGATGGATGGAGAGAGAGGTGTGAAGAGGGATGTAGATATGAATGGAGGGTGCCCTGCTTCATTAACAAAGGATTTTTAGCCCATTTATCTCTGCGTGATGTTCCTCTCTGTGTGAATAAATTTGCTGAGCCTCTTCATCCCCAGGGAAACTGTTACACAATGAATCTACTGGTTCCCGAAAATTAACAGAAGCAGAAAGAAATGGCTGCAGAAGCCTCTGTCTTCAAGGTAGCTTTCTGAGGAATTTGTTGCTTTATGCGTCTCAGTTTCCATGATCAAAATTCAGTGATAAACTCATTCTAGTAGATTCCTGGCTATCACTGTGTGTAGGGGTATTGTTGCTGTTGCTGTTGTTGTTGTTTTGTCTTTTTGTTTTTTAACCAACAGCTCTCCTTTTAATTGCTGCACTTTGAGCAAGGCTTSGGGTACAGCTCTCCTCCTCCTCCATGATTCAAGGGATCCACTTCCATGGACATGGGTAACATCAGAAGAGGCAGAGAACCTCTGAATGCCCTTCTCCTTGTTGGTGAAGTCTACCTCTGCTGTCAGTTTGTCAGGCCTCTCTCCTTCCTCTGCTCTGGTTTCCAAGNTGCATAACAGATGGATGGGGAGGTAGATGGATGGAGAGAGAGGTGTGAAGAGGGATGTAGATATGAATGGAGGGTGCCCTGCTTCATTAACAAAGGATTTTTAGCCCATTTATCTCTGCGTGATGTTCCTCTCTGTGTGAATAAATTTGCTGAGCCTCTTCATCCCCAGGGAAACTGTTACACAATGAATCTACTGGTTCCCGAAAATTAACAGAAGCAGAAAGAAATGGCTGCAGAAGCCTCTGTCTTCAAGGTAGCTTTCTGAGGAATTTGTTGCTTTATGCGTCTCAGTTTCCATGATCAAAATTCAGTGATAAACTCATTCTAGTAGATTCCTGGCTATCACTGTGTGTAGGGGTATTGTTGCTGTTGCTGTTGTTGTTGTTTTGTCTTTTTGTTTTTTAACCAACAGCTCTCCTTTTAATTGCTGCACTTTGAGCAAGGCTTSGGGTACAGCTCTCCTCCTCCTCCATGATTCAAGGGATCCACTTCCATGGACATGGGTAACATCAGAAGAGGCAGAGAACCTCTGAATGCCCTTCTCCTTGTTGGTGAAGTCTACCTCTGCTGTCAGTTTGTCAGGCCTCTCTCCTTCCTCTGCTCTGGTTTCCAAGRCACTAGGTCCAACTCCCCCTTCAGTCTTGGACTCCCTAGTTAAGTCCCACTTGGCAWTTCTGTGCAAGGTTATGGATACATATGGAGCCCAGAATTCATTGCTTTTTCAGAAAAAGCAAAATAAAAGAAGGGATCTTTTTTCCATATTCACAGTTTCCCACAGAAATGTATTCATAAGCTTTAAACTAGCCCAGGCTATGTTAATGTATGTGGTTGGTTTCTGTGCCAATTTTCATTGTGCATAAGATGCTAAATAAAAGGTTTCTTGTCTTTCCCTCTCTCCTGCCCTCACATGATTTTAAGTTCATAAGCCCATTCTGTAAGTGCATTTGGGTTTTAGCAGAGTCAGAAATGGTGTTCTTTTAGCTGCTCACAATGTTTGCTTTAGCTCTTGATAGGAACATGGGGCTGTGACAGCAGCAGCTGAGGCAAACAGATGACTCTATACAACGCTGTTTTATACGGTGGTTCAATTCATTCCCAACATTGGTTTTGGCCTCATGAAGTCAGTCAGGGAAATTCCACCCTTTCACCTTACCCTGCACCTTTTTTTCTTCTAGGGAAGAAAATATTCATATTGCCTTTGGCTTCACAGCTCTTCGCCACAGTAGACCAACACAGCACAGTCCCCAAACCCAGGAGAACCCCAGCGGTTATTGTTATTTTTATTTTAACCAGGTGACGTGACTCTTCACAATGAAAGCTGTAACCTTTATAAGCCATGAGCTGGCATGTCCTGGCACATCCTGGTGGTCAGGTTTCAGTGTGTTTTGGTTCAAATGCTCTCTGCCTTATTTATTTCTGGTCACACCACACCTCCTGGGACGGTCTTTGTGACTTTTGCTGAGCTGTTGACTCAAATTGCAGAAGACACAGGGGTAGCAGAAGGGTATATAGAYGATTCTGTGCCAAGGCCAAGCTCTGGGGACTCCACAGCTATGGGCCATTGAAGCCAGGTCCTCTCCTCCTCAGATCCCTGGAAGGTTCTATGACTCCCTAAGTCAAACTAGCCAGGACTGTGTAGAGCCAAGGAAACATTGACCTGTGTGGTGTGGTAAGGACCAGCAGCCCTGAAGGCAAGGAAGTATCCATGTACTTCCTGTCAGAGAAGCTTCCCTGTACACGACAGGCTTTCAGGGAGAACGCTAAGCTTCTGTCGTAGCCATTTCTATGTAGAAAATAATGGCAGAAATCAAATCCATTCAGAAGATGAGATTACATGAGGTACAGAAAGGAGAATGCACACAGTCCATGACTTGGTACATGGCAGGATACAGTATTGTTAATAGTACTATTAGCTATTATGAAATTATTAGAAATTAACAAGGAGTTATTATTAATATAATAAAGATTACAAGCATCACATTATAATACCATTAATCATACATATAATCTATACCCTGGTTAATTAGTAGTACTAGCAATGATTGATAGCTATTAATATATACTGATTTGTCTCATAGTTTCCTTTTCTTCATCTGACAATTGACTCATTTATGTTTACACTGAAAAAACCTGATGTTTGTAGGGATTTTTGTAAAGAGGAATAAATCGCTTTTTATAGTTCCTAGGCCATTAGCTCATACTTGGGGCTTTCTCCCTGGTAACCTCAGCTTCTTCCTCCTTGAGGGAAAMATTCACACAAAACGTAGCAAGTTGGATGTCTGTAAGGCGCTTGTATGACCAGAGGTTAGCTTATGCCACAGAATGCATCTAGGGACTCTGGCACCTGGACTTTTGACAATCTGGAAACGCCTGTATATCCCTTCTAAAGTACAGATTAAAGCCAAAATATGGAGTATGGAACATTGAAAGGGAAACCAAAATATGTTTTATTCATTTCTTTTTAAAAATTAAATTTAATTATTTCCTTTACAATCAGATATCAGCCCTTTCTCTCCTCTCAGTACCTCCCTCCTGTGAGGAGTCCTCCTCTGGG
>BDUI01008159.1:13001-25702 GCA_002335545.1 Apodemus speciosus
AGAAGAGAAAAAAGGAAGGAATCCTTTCTTGTTAAAACTCAAGAGAATATGAAGAGGAATGAAAGAGAAAAAAACTCAGGCTGATTATGCTGTCAATTTTAGTTGTCATAATGTGCTTCAGATATAAAACATTCCTCTGAATGGCAATTGAACAGATGGAAATTTTCATTTTTGGTTAACTGGATGGAAGAATTGGACCAGTACCTAAAATGACATTGAAAATGAAGCTGAAACCCCCTCCCACAAGAAGGAAACAGATGCATCACTCCAGATACAAAATAAATTATTGAACAGTGCATATATTATATTGGCATCATTGTATCCAACTGTACATCTGCACAGTGTTTTAGCATCCTGGTGAGAGAACAGACATTTCTGAAAGGGAACTAGGCAACCATTGAAGTGAGTCAGATAAGTACACCATTTGGGTAAGAAAAGCCAAAGCAACACTTCACTGGGTTTGGAGTTATTAATGCTAAGAGGAAAAAGGAACCATAAATTATACTTTTTCCAATGCCCTTGAACTCCTGCAATGATTAAACTGTGATAGATTTTGAAATGCAGAACCACATTTTCAGAATCTTAAGTCAGAATGAATAACATAATAATCATAAGACCCTAAAGGTTGAGGGGTGACTTCCTCCCGACAGATGACAGAGACACACATTAAAYAAGACCATGCTCCTGGCGGTAAGTGAGAACTAGAATGGACTCACGGAGCAGGGGGATAAAAGGACAATGTGGTGACTGAAAGCTGAGTGAGGAGAGTGTGAATGGAGCTGGGACACGGGCTCTTCATGGCTTCTGTGTTCTATTTGTGCATCCACTCTGGTCCTGCCCTCGCTCACTCTGTCCACGGTTGAGGCTGATCCAATCAAGGCCAGAGCGCCCACCACCCTGCACATCCTCTCGGGCTTCTCCCCAATGTTTCCTCCAGGTCTTAATCCAGCTGAATACCAGGTTTTGATGGTTTGCCATTTTGTTTCACTTTTAGAGTTACCCTGAGCTGGCCCTGGGCCAGCAATGGTCCTGTCACAAAGAGTGACATTACAGGAAGGTGCAACCAGGGGCTGTAGATGATGCCTGAGATGCCAAATCCTAAGGTTGGTGTCTAAAAAGGAAMAACACAAAGGGGAAAATGTTTCCAATATAAGGCTTTTACAGYAATAATAAAATATCTGACTTCTTTTTTTGTATTAAGTCATTCATCACAGTGTAATAAGCTTTAAACATCTAAATATATAGAATATTTATCACACATAGCTTCCAACCAAACTATATTTAATAAGGATTCACTACCTTGAGACCAATACTCTGCCTCCCAGACTGACAGAACAGCAGAGGTGAGAAACGTGTTCGGTGCAACTCCCCGATATTAACAGAAAGCAGACAGMACACAGGCACGTTACAAGCCTGGGATGCGGACTCACGCTCCACTGTGGTATTTATGAATAGTATTTATTTTGGAAATAAAAGTTGCACAGGGAACTGTTGCAAAGTCCTTCTGTGCATTCTTGCAATCCTTTTTAAATGCAGGCAACTGCAGAATAGGGAAGAGCTCATACATAGAAAGACACATAACGTAAAAGCAAAAGTGTAAAGAGGTTGGGCCCATCTGGACTTYAACTGGACAGCGGGAAGCCTTAAGGGGAAGGTGGGGTGAGGGGTACGAGGTGTAGCGAGTAACTGGGAATGGGAAGGGGGACAATAAAACCTTTAGAACATGATGTGGCTGGATGCCTAAAGAGAGTCTGTTCCTGGAAAAAAGACCTTGGTGTGATGTGGCAGCGATTCTCAGAGGAATGAGAGAAAGAAGTGGACCCCTAGTCAGTCATCCGCTGTCCCTCTGCCTCATCGCAAAGCTCTTTCTAAACTAAACCTGTGCTGTTTCTCTTCTTCATTCTCCACTTGCGACACCTCTGACACCAGCTGCAGTCAGTCTAATACGAACACGACTAATCATCTTATTGATTCACSGCACAATATTGCACAACTTCTGTGTATGCAAGATGCTCCTTCTACCGTCATCATTGGTCATGGGGGACAAAGGAAGCTGATGAATGAGTCACCAAAGAGCCAAGTGAAAAGCTGCATGTCACAGGGTAAGGGACACACGAGTCCAGCTGCCCCAAAATGAAGGCTGATGAGGGGCGGGGTAGGGCAAAAGGTTGACTCCAAGGAAGCACTGTGTACTCATTTCAGGTTAAATTAGCATCTTCTAATTAAATTTATTTTCACATTTATTTATTTATTTATTTATTTATTTATTTATTTATTTATTGTGTATGAGCACGCATACGTTCTTGTGTGTCATGCTATGGCATGTGTGTGGAGGTCAGAGGATAACTTGTAGCAGTTGGTTCTCTTGCCATGTGGGTCCCAGGAATCCATCCAGGCCTGGGTCACCAGGGGAAAGTACCTTTTCCCATTAAGCCGTCTTGCCAACCCTAAGTTTGGCTCTGACTTTTTGTTATCATCAGAAAAACCATACCTGAGGTAATATCGGCATGCCTTTAACATTTATTAACATTAAACACAAGCCAGGATAGTTTATGAGCTTATAAAGCACAAGTGTACCACGTGGAAAGCACTGCATGATTAGGGCTCGGAGACAGACGAGACAACCAGGCGGCTGAGTTTCCTTCTCTGAACATAACGTTTCAGTGTGACAGGAAAATGTCCAAGTACYGTTAATGAAACCATGCAGCATACAAGTACATATAATATCARTAGTCCCCCGYGCCCCACTCAAAGGACTTCACTGCGCTTGCTCAGCCTGCAGCTGGTCAGGTGACTCACACATTTCTAATGCTATCAAGTTGTATAAGCAWTGATCCTTCAGAACACTTTATAYACACCTCAGCAAACTATTATAGCTTCATTTTAATTTTTCTTTTATGCTGTCCTCTAACATGGTTTACTTAGCCTTATAAAAATTCATTATGTGAATTCCAGACAAAACAAAAAAACAAAAAAGAAAATTCTTCTAGAATTCTAAACATTGTTAGCTTTCTATTATAAAAGGAAAAAGTTACAATTAAGCAAAATATATTAAGACATTACATTTTTATTTTAATTTTCTACATGTGTGGGTGCTTTGACTAAATRTTTGTGGTCTGTAGGTGTGTCTGGTAGCAGCAGAGGACAGAAGAGGGGGTCAGATCCCCTGGAACCGGAGCCACAGCTGACTGAGGACCACCACGTAGAMTACTTYGGAAGACTTCTAACTAATGCACTGTCGATGATAACACCGGCTGCTCTCATCTGGTTCAGATGGCCATGCCACAATACTGGAACTTGCACTCATAATTATTTTGTTTATATTTTATGCACACGTGATTGTGGCTGTGTGTGTGTGTGTGGGGGGGGTTATATATTGACTGCAGTGTCCTTGGGGACCAGATGGGGACCCTCGATTCCACGAAGCTGGAATTACGGTTAGTTTATTATTTTTAATTGAGGTAAAAATCCATATGACGTTTACTATTTTGAAGTGGAAAATTCAGTGGTGAATAGTGCATTCTCCATGTAACCGGTCCCTTGCCTACTCCTAAGCTGTTTTGTCATGGTCGTCCCTAAAGCAAACCCTGTAAGGAGGAAGCTGCCACTTCCCGCACCACGGCTGCCCGTGGGCCCTGCGGTGCACACTGTCTCCGTGCATCTGTCCACTCTGGGCACTTTATATAATTAAATCATACTGTGTGAGCCTTTATGTCTCCACAGGAGACTCGCCGGGTCATCCACACGCAGCATGCATAAATCCACGCCTTGCTCCTTCTTCTGCCTGAGAGTGTGCTGCATTATAGATAAACACGTACGGCAAGGCCACGGTTTGTGTGTCATTCTTCTGCGGATGGACACCTGGGACGCACTGAAGCGATGAACAGTGTTTGAAGGCTCTCACTTGAGTTCACTTTCCTTGGGACGCACATGCAGTAGAGGGGTCGATTTGGGGGGGGGGGGACTCTGTGTTAACCTCTGGGGACCACTGAGCATGCTTCCCAGCAATACACCGTCATCAGCTCCCAGGGCCACAGACAGCTCTACTTTACATGCCTGCCATTGTTTGCTTTTTCCTCTGCGACTCAGCCACACTCCCCTCACRTAGCCCATTCGTTTAATTTTATCATTACATTTACTTATTTATTTTGGGGCCGAGGCAAGGTCTTCCTATATATAATCCAGGCTTGCCTTGAGTTCTCTGTGTAGCTCTGGTGGGCCTAAAATTGTAAGCCTCCTGTGTCAGTCTCTCAAGCAGCTGGGATTCTAGGCCTGTCCCACCAGGCCTAAGTCACYTTTCTCCTCTTTGAAATCACAGTGGTTGTAAAGCTCGTGACTTGTTCTTCTCCAAGGACTGTGTTTCCACAGGCTTGTGAGCCACAATGTTATCATCTCTGTAGAAAGAACTCCTGACATTCATTGCACACATGTATATAGATGAGAGGACTAATGGCTATGATGTATAGACATGTATATATATATATGTCACTATGTGTTACATAGCTCTATAGTATATAGCTATATAGCATACAGCTATATAGTATATAGTAATATAACTGTAACTATATATTATATAATATTCGCATATTAATATATAATCATTTAATAACATACTATTACATAATATTTAATATATTATATATAAATATATAATATTAAAACRTATATAAAATGTATAGTGACACATATATGGTGATCATTAGAATATATATAATATACATAACTATAGAACATAGTGACACACATACACACACATATATAGTGGTCATTAGTCTTTTCCTCCACATATATGCATGCAATGGATGTCAACAGGCCTTCCTGCAGAAATGTTATATAACTATATACCATATGACATATAGCTATAGTGATCATTAGTCTTTTCATCACTGAGTTATACAAGTTCTTATTTCAGATATAAGACAAGACAAAGTCTATGGTTTTCAAGCAYTTTTCCTTATTCTTATAAGTTGTGCTTTTACTTTCCTGACAATGTCCTTGATGAATATGTGTTTTTAATGTTGATGAGGTCTACTTTGTTGTTTGTGCTTTAGGAATCCTGTCCAAGACTGCATCGGCAAGGCCAAGGTTATCGACCTTTACCCATGGGCAGTGAGCGCTTTTACATGTTCCGTACGCCCTACTCTTGTGTTAACAGTTCGTCTACTTTGCACGCAGTGTGAGGTTTTGCAGCTCTGTCCTCCGCAGTGCTCGCAGTACCATCTGTTGAAGGTGTTTGTTCCCCATAACAGTCCTGGTGTCCTTGCTGTAAATCAACCGCCTTAAAACTTGCGAACTTTCAGCTCCTGTCTGTGGTTATCTACTTAAACTACACATTTCCCCAGGTGTTCAGCTGTTCAAGGAGCTAGATCTGAAACACTACTGAGGCCCAAGACTTCCCATCAGCTTGGCTGCACGTTTTCTGAACAGCAGTGAGACCTGTAACCTGGGTTACCCTCCCCAGGGAGGAGAGGCACTCTGAGCTGACGCTGATTTTTAGCACCCTCTTCTTCATGAAGAAAATGGGAGTCCACAGTTCAGGCACTCCAACAGAAACACAATGTTCTAAAGTTGTGAATTACATTTATTTTTCTATGCAATAGAATCCAACAGAAGCACATTTTTTTTTAAAAAAAATGTGAATTACATTTCTTTTCTATGCAATAGAATTCTACACAACAGAATTACTAATCTCCCCTTCTCTTCAGGTCAACGTTGCTGGAAGGAGAGAGATAGTAAAAGGAAAAGAAGGCAATCCAATAAAGGCATAGATTTCTATTTTTAGGAAATCTATACCACTTTAAGCAATAGTCAATAAACTTAGAGTAATGGGCCAAGAAGAAGCTTACCATGTAATCACAGGCACCCATAACTGTCTCTAGCACATTCCTACCAGCCACAGCCAGTCTATGTGACACAAGCTCTCTTGTATTTGGTCTTTGTTGCAAGCTGTGTGAGTGCCAGGCCACCTGTTCTCTAGGTTTATGAATCGAGGAACTAGTACACAGTAATGGGCTAAAGGAAGTGAGGCGGTAAAATAGAAACCTTACTTAAAATTGTGAATTACATCTATATTACTATGTGTGTCTGTGTGCACACACATGCATCATAACAGACCTGTGGAGRTCTTCTGACAACTTGTGGGAGTCTGTTTTCTCCTTCAGTCCTGTTCCAGGGATCAAACCTGGGTCATCAGGTTTGGATGCAAGCACCTTTCCTCACTAAGCCATCTAGGCAGCCCCTCAAAGACTTTTTTAAGCTACCTGAAGACTAATTTTCAGATCAATTTACGGAAGAACTAGAATAGGAACAAATAAGAATTATTWCCTTTTAATCTTTATACTACATCAAAAAGTACCRGAAATGACTCTTTTCCCCTTTTATTATTTATCACCTAGTACCTAAGACCGTAATCCAGCTAACCCTGCTCCATCAAGTTCCTAAGTCCCCACTGTTCTCAACACGGAACAACACTGACACATTTATTTACAGTTCAGTGAGTGACATTTTATAGGGTGATCAGTCATTTAGAGCACTGATTCCCCAATCTAATAATAGGCTATTATGATGAAGACTATTCAGCAGTGTGGAGTGGGCCGATGCTGTAAGGACACAAATCTATGAAATGCAGTCTCAAGGACAAACTACCAGGACTCTGAACAAAAAGAAAATCAAATGGAAAAGATAGAATACCAACAAAATCGTTAGGCCTACAGGGGCTTGCACGCTCTCACAGGGACTGCTTTTCCCTTTATTTTGTTTTAAGAGAGAGCAAGAGAAACCCTGTAAGACAGGTAACGGGACGAGAAGAGCCAGTCTACCTCCCAGGTCTATTTCCTCAATGTTAACAAGCACCAAATAAACTCGTGCTATCTACCGGAGGGGTTGACAACAGAAAGATTAYAGAGTATATAAACTTCATTTTCGAATTGGCAGACTGAAATTTTTAAAGAACTGGGAAGCACACCCACACCCCCMCACACACACCCAGAAAGGCCTTGGCATGGCATTAGGAGAAACTAAAGCAATCACACGCATTCTAGTAAAAGTCCACTGCAGTAGATGTTTGAATTAAATAAAGAGCTCAGTGAGTGTGGTGTAAACCCAACACTCAGGAAAGAGGCAGAAAGACAACCACAGGTTCAAAACCAGTCTAGCCTACATGAGGAGTTCCAGGCCAGCGTGGGTTATGCAGTGAGATCCTATCTTAGGAAACTAAAAGGTAACAACAACAAAACAAGAATTACAGCAAACAGAAAATATACTACAACAAAAAAATCAATTTAATAAAATTAAAGAATTTGTACTTTACAATGTCATCTTTGAAAAGATCTTACATATTCACTTAAAATACGTAGCATTTTTACTTACTTAGAAGCAAGTCCTTTTACTATCAGTTTCTGTTGTAAGTGCTCCAGACTTGACATGGCAACACCCCTCAAACTGTTGGCATCTGTAATTACCACAGGAGACCCGCACAAGATTGGGCTCATTAATGGTCCATCAAGAGGAAGGAAAGAGGGCCTCAACACCCCTACCCCAGACACAAACACCTCTGCAGGAGAGGGAGGGGCTCACAACCCTCCSGTAACCCRCACACCACATAAAGTGTTGCTTTATGGTTGCTGGGGAGAGGCTTGAGTGTGTTAGCTGCCTCTAAGTTAACCATGCATCTGTGGGCCACACCTCACTAGTGATCCTGTAAGGAACCCAGTTATAGGCACTGATTCGTCAAGTCAGACTTGGATGGACTCACAGCTTTGTTCGGCCATTAGTGCCCTATCTGAAAGGAGCAGATGTCTGTTCATGTCKCCCCAGAAAAAGCTAATGCAACAGTTCTGACCATAACAACAAACAGAAACTTAAGGCATGACATTAGATCCTGCATTCAAAGTCTGTTTAGAACAAGCCAGCCTTCCATCATCTTCAGTCTTACACACCACAACTCCAACTGACAAAGAACAGCACTATCAAGCCGCCATTTATAACTGAATGTAACCATCTGTTCACGTCCTTATCAGTAACTCCCAAATCTCTATTTCCAAGTCAGACTTCTAAATTCCAGGCTCATTTGTACAATTTTCTGGGTATCTCTATTTAAATGTCTAATCAAAATCTCAAATGGAGCCTAAGACTGAAGACCTCATCTTACCTCTCCAATCTTGTTCCTCCTGCAACTGCTCAAACAAAAGTCCTCAGAATTATTCTTAAACTGTTTTTCTTACCTCACTTCAAAAAAAAAAAAAAAAAAAGCAACCCCAGATAATGGTAGTCATACGACTATAATCTCCCAACACAACTTTCTCTAAAAACAAATATATAAATGTGTGTCTATACATCCATGTATACATATATATATATACACATACATAAATTATACACGTACACACATATAAATGACTCAGCCTTTTGAAAACACTTGTCATACAAGCTAGGTGACTTAAATTTGATTTCCAAAGCACAGAAGGAGGAAAGGACTCCTCAGAATTGCCTTCTGACCCCATACACATAGCAGGGCTACAATCACACAAGGACAATAATATAAATTGTGTGTGTGTGTGTATAAGTGACCTCACTGTGCCTTTGAAAGGGACTATAGGATCCTGTTGGTATATCCCATGTCTTTCAGCCTGAAGCTGTGATTGCTAGTCTATATGCTCCTATAAACTTCCATTAGTAGCAGGCCAAGCCAGTGAGGCTGGCTGTCTGATCTACAACTTAAAGATCCAGAACCATGAGCTAAAAATAAATCTCTCTTTACTTCTTAAATGTCCATCATCTATAGATACTGAAAAAAGAAAATACAGTACATCTACATAATGTAATTAAAAGGGAGAAAATTCCACCATTTGTGACATCACAAACCAACTTAGAGGATGTTACGCGGTGGACTGAATGAGAAATGTCCGCCACAGGCTTGCGTGTCCGAACATTCCCAGCTGATGGTGCTGTTTGAGTGGGATCATGCAGGGTGTGGGCCAAGCCCACAGGAGGAGATGACGACCACTGCAGGCAGGAAAGCAGGAGGGGGAGAGCCAGGTAAGCCTCGCCCTCTGACAGAGGATTGGAGGTTCCCATGCTGCCTTTGCCTGGCTTTGGTGTAKTAAGTTCCTCATGTGCGCCYAGTCCTTGCTTTTGGAATGRTGATGTACGCTCTRTGCTATTTATGTTGAGAGTATGTAATCTGCTATTTGACTTTACAGGGGTTATCATTAAGAGACTGCATGGAGTCTCAGAAGACTCTGGACTTTGAAACTGTCGAGCGTGAAGGACTWCGGGGACTGTGAGGCTGGACTGAATGCACTCTGTATTACGATGGCTACCAGCCTATGGGGCCAGGGAGTGGACCGTGAGGGTCACAATGAGATGTCCCCCTATCAGACTCAGGCATCTGAACACTTAGTCCCCAGTTGGTAGCTCTGTTTGGAGAGACTTGGGTGTGGCCGTGTTGGTGGAGACGTGTCTGGCAGGTTCTTGAGACTTATGCCATTTCCAGTGTACTCTGTTTTCYGCTTGCCGTTCAAGCTACATGGACCCAGATTCCGGCTCCAGCTGCCACGCCCCTACTCTGTCGTCATGGACTCCTATCCCTACGGACCYGCAAGCCCTTACTTTCTTCTGTAAGTTGTCTTGGTCATGGTTTTCTATGCCAGCAATAAAAACTAACACAGTTTAGGAGCTGTAGCCTTGCTGGAGGAAGTATGTCACCAGGGGTGGGCTTTGCTTGTGTAAAGCCTCGTCACTTCCCCAGTGCTCTCTGCTTAGTGCTTGCCACTGAGGATGTGAGCTCCAAGCTTCCTGCTCCTGCTGCATGCCTGGTGCTTGTTCCCAGGCCTCCTCGCCATGACAGACTCTCAGCCCTCTGTGACTGTAAACCAAAACGAACTCCTCCTTCTATTAAGTTGCTCATGGTCATGGTGTTTCATCACAGCAGACAAAAAATAATATACACTTTAAGTTATAATAATAATAATAATAATGATAATAATAGTAGTAGTAGAAGTAATAATAATAATAAGAAGAAGAATAAGAAGAAGAGGACGAGGAGGACGAGGAGGAGGAGGAGGAGGAGGAGGGAAAAAAGAGGAAAAGGAGGAGGAAGAGGAATAGGAGTCTGGAAGGATGGCTCAGTGATTAAGAGCACTGGCTGCTCTTCCAGAGAATCCAGGTTCTATTCCCAGCACCTGCCCATCTGTAGCCTTCGTTCTAGGGGATCTGACGCCCTCTTGTGGTTTCCACAGACAATGCACCTGGCGCACAGACATTCATGCAGGCAAGACAATGTATACATAAAAGTAAACAAATCTCTTAAAACTTATCAAGGAATGAATGCGTAAGTGAGAGATTTGGAGAATATGTTCTAAAAATTACGATAGGCAAAGGAAGACAAATACAACATGCTCTCACAGATGCATGAGATATAAACTGGCTAACTCAAAGACACATGAGTAATGTTGCTCATCAGGGGCTGGGGMGATGTGCCAGGAGCCGAGGAACTAACAGGATGGAGAAAACCTTCTCTTGCACAGCATGGCGGCTGTGGCTAATAACAGACCACGTATTATAAACCTGACACTTGCTGTGGGATTGGAGATATCTCACTATAGAAAAGAAAAATACTAATTACATGAGGCAGTATGCATGTTAGTTTAACTTATTCTACAATGTAAACACATACTAAATCATGATGCATACCAGAAACGCAAATACTAAATACATTTTCTTTAAAAAACATTAGTCCAAAAATAAAGCAAATGCTTTACTGGTTAAAAACAGTAGYGTCGAGAGCACTCGGGGAACGTATGTAAGAATTCATTGTGTTATTTTTGGAGCTTCTCTAAGTCTAAAATTATGTTCAAATATGAAAACAGCCACCAAAAGCGAAGCTCCTAAGGTGATCTTCCTGTTCCAACCCAACTACTGCCTGTTCCCAATACAAACTAAAGCTGTTCTTCTGAGACCATAAATCAAATGATGTGATTCTTCTCAATACCCAGTAAGAACCGCCGGCTAAATCCACAGAGCGGAGAAACTCACACTGCTATTCTCTGAATGATGCATTCTTGCTTCAGAGAGCCAYTTGGCCATCGCATCCCAAGCAGACCTGCCCCACACCTCACCCCACTCCTGGAGCCTGCAYAGTGTGCCCAGGACACTGACCACACGCATCCTCTGCCCCRCCCGCCCGCATGGTCACGGCTGTGTAATCTAYTGTCTGTGATGCCTTTTATCATGACTCCCTTCAGTACACTGAGAGCATGCCCTGTGGTGTACACTCTTACTGCTGTACCTCCAATCCCTGAAACTATGTGTGGCACAGAGAATAGCAGYGAAAGGAAAGAACAAGTTCTGCTGAACAGCTATTCAGCAGTTATCCAAGAGAATACAAATCCAGCTACATAGTAACCACTTATAACCCCGTGAGGACATACAGGAAATACATAGGCTGACTATATTCCACAAAGATCTTGGCACAGAGGGGAGGTAAACTGCAGGTATTTATATCCAGGGATTCCTCCTTGACTGTGTATCACTAACAGTTTGTCCAAAACAAGAATGAGTCACCTATCAGATCAGTCCTCTACACAGTAACTTAACATTACAATTCCAACCCATTCCTCAAGGATATTCTTAAAGTCCATTGCCACAATTTTCTAGGGTTTAAAAATGTGTCAAAAGATGAATGTAAAGTGAAAGTACAAATCTTACAGAAGACTGCCTCATGAAGTCTACAAAGGTATTATAGAATCACAAGAAAACGGTTGATTTCTAATATGACCAAGATATGCAGCAAGATAGGAATATGAAAAATAACTCGAACAATGAATGTAGTAAAGATTATTATAAATATGTAGGAGAAATGGCAATTCCCTCAAATTTTGCAAAAAAAAAAATAAAAGAAAGAAAAATAACACTTTTTACTTTCAGCAAAAGAGACAAATATGACTTAAGGATAATAMATGATGTTGTGCTATTATAACTATGTCAGAAATCTATGTTCAAACAAATAAACACACACTACCATGGTAGACAGATGATTCGGGCGTTACGTGTACCAGCTGTTCTTCCGGGACCCGTGTTCAATGCTCAGCRCCCAYATGGGAGCTCGCAACTGTGTTTAACTCCAGTTGCAGGGAATMCGACCCCCTCTTGKGGCCTCCTCAGGCAYGCACAGATGTGGTGCACAGACTTACATGCAGGCAAACCACTCACACATAAAATAAATAAGTCTTTTAATAAAGCAGTACTATTCCACACACAAAGGGATGAAGATTCTGGGCATGTCCCCAAAGACCGCAAGTCATACCAGAGACTCCTGCACATCGGTGTTTACTGCTGCATGTTCACAACAGGTGGGAAACGAAGCGGCCTAGTCAGTCGTCGATGAAGGAGTGAAGATACACGTGAATGAATAAAGATAACGTGCTGTATTAGTTCAAAGGGACTTTACTCAACTGTAAAGCAGTTACATGAAACCACGAAATCTGCAGGAAAATGGATGGAACTGGAGGTTATTGTGTTAAGCACAGTAACCTAGACTCAGAAGACAAATACTTGTGTTTTCTTTCATATGGGGATCYTAGACTTTAATCTTCATGTACATAAGTGTGGGTGCGGAACATAGAACTAGAGAGGGCACCGGGAATGGGAAAGCAGTCTTAGGAGGGGAAAGAGGGCAGTAAAATACCCACAACACGAAAACA
>BDUI01008160.1:32599-45099 GCA_002335545.1 Apodemus speciosus
TGGGTGTTCTTTTGAGACTGGGTTACTTCACTCAGCATGGAGTGGTTTTCACAAAGCCTGGTTAAGCACAATGTTTCCTTTGTACTCAAAAACTATAGTTTTTTTATTTTGTTTTGTGTGTGTGTGTGTGTGTGTGTGTGTGTGTGCTGTTTTTATTTCAGCTCTGCTGATACCATGCATTAATTATCATCTCCATCATTTGAGAATAAATAGCTGCTCTGAGCCCATGTTCTGGGAGGCAGCCACGCCCCGGCCCAGTCAAACAGATATAAGTCACCTTGTTAAGTGATTTCATGTTTTGTTTTTGTTGTTCTAAAATAAAAAGCGAAGGTCAAAGCAGGATTTTTAAATTGTCAAAATTGAAATCTTGTTTCCCCTGCCAATACTAGGCTGTCAGTCCACATAACTGCAAGTCCTGAGTGAGCTGTGCCAGGCAGCAGGGAACTCCAAGTGCCCACATGGGAGTGGCCTCTCTCCTTGCTGCCAGAGCCCCATGGGATTCAAGATGCACTGAAGAAGAGCCAAGAGCCCCCCACACCCTTACCTGTTCTCCTCACTATCAGAACCATCACAGAGGAGAAAAGATTGAGCACAGATAGCCACTGACTCAAGTGAATGGGAGGTTGGCTAAAAGCCATGGAATGAGGGGAAATAGAGAGGGGAACTGAAAACAGGAGGCTGCTGGTGACCATCTCTGTCCATGAGCATCTCTGCCTGCCCTGYGGAGATGAAAAGCAGATTTTGAACTTCTGAGATCAAAAGGCATAGAGGAGAAAGTCCCACTCTTGCTGTCTTTTCTTCATTGAGAGAGTGAGAGTTTCTTCAAACTCTGAGGGCTCTGTTCCGATAATGCTAAAAGTTGAAACTAATTAACATTTTGATACACACACATACACACATGCCTTAGGGTTTCTATTCCTGCACAAACATCTTGACCAAGAAGCAAGTTGGGGAGGAAAGGGTTTATTCAGTTTACATTTCCACACTGCTGTTGATCACCAAAGGAAGTCAGGACCAGAACTCAAGCAGGTCAGGAAGCAGGATCGGATGCAGAGGCCATGGAGGGATGTTCCTTACTGGCTTGCTTCCCCTGGCTTGTTCAGCTTGCTTTCTTATAGAAACCAAGACTACAAACCCAGGGATGGCACCACCCATAATTGGCCCTCTCCCCTTGATTACTAATTGAGAAAATGCCCCACAGCTGGATCTCATGGAGGCGCTTCCACAACTGAACCTCCTTTCTCTGTTATAACTCCAGCCTGTGTCAAGTTGACACACAATACCAGCCAGTACAATACCCATATGTGTGTGTGCGTGCACATGTGTATAAATTCACGTGATTGTCTTTTTCCTGCATGTGTTCTACTCCCAAACAGAAAGTAAGGGCCCCCAAAATTTAAGCACAACAAAATGTTCCCTTTTCAGAAACAAAGTAACCAGAGTATATATACAGGCCAATAGCCAGTCTAAAACTGAAGGAGTCGAGTTTACTTCATATTCCTTTATGGCACATACAGAACAATTTCTCCACAAAGTAGGACGTGTCACCACCATTACCTGAGACCTTGCAAGAAACGCAGATTCCCAAACTTCTCTTCGGATCTGTTGAGTCAGAAAAATTTGGCATAAAGCTTTCTATTCAGTTACCTTCCCATGATATTCTGCTCGGTGGCCTTATTACTACAAATAAATAAATCCAGATTTAATAAAAGGCACCTTGAAAATCTCCGTGCCAAGAATCACAGTCTCTTACGTCAATTCAGCTGCAGTTTCCTGGCTCTGAAATTCTTTGGCCCAAAAAGGATAATAATAATAATAATAATAATAATAATAATAATAATAATAATAATAATAATAATCTTTAATATATTTTCATCTCCCTTTCTCTTTCAGAAAGCTCACAATCAGTAAAACTTTTGGTTTAATTTTTGGCAGATTCAACCCTGGTTAGAACTAAATGTCAGCTCCCCATTGGCTCATATCTAAGGGTTGGGCCAAAGAAAATCTAGGAGCACCTGAAGCTGAAGACCCCAGGTGGCATCCCATTGCCAGACAGCCATCTGTCTCCTCTTGACTCACCCCCCCCAGTCTTCCGGATGGCTCCTCTGAAACTCCTTATGTCCTATCTGATCTATTCCCTTCCTCCTTTGCTTCCAGTACTGAGAAATAGCAACAAGAAGACTGGCGTGCTTACCACCAKGTCTACATACCCATGAGCACCTGTACTTACCCTCTGCTCTCCCACCTGTCTCTTCACACACTTGTACCTAAGATCACCCTTTTTCCTTGTTCCCCAAGCCAGATGCTCCCTGGCCGACTCCAGGATGCCGTCGTAATCTTCTTTCATGTCTCATCAGTTTTTTCCCATACCACTTGCACATTGTTAATTCTATATAAAGCAAAGGCGGCATTTCTCCATTTTTGAAATATAATAACTTCGTGTGGCTGAGAGGATGTGACAGTTTGTAAAGCTCTTCACATGCAAGCATGAGGACCTGAAGTAGCATCCTCAGGACCCACGGAAAAGCTGGGTCATGTGACCAGCTTCTGTACCCCCAGGGGATAGAGGATACAAAGATGGGTAAATKTCCTGAGSCCTCTAGCCAGCCAGCTTAGCTGAATCAGCAGCAACTCCACCACTGTATCAAGGTATTCGGGACCTCCAGTGACATGTCTCTGTTTCCTCTCTGCAGTACCAGTCCATCTTTCACTTGCTTGACTACCCARTCTTGCCTGGTCCMACTCCCTCTGTCAAAACAATACCTCCCTGTGCCTCTTCAGATATCATTCTGCCTCCCACTATGATACCTCCTTTCTGTGTGCCTCTCACYCACTCAGACACTRTGTGCTGGAATTCCTCCAGTTCTCAGACATTGCTTCAATTTCCTATTTGTTCTTCACTCAGTCCTTGGCTGATTTCATCCAAGATTTGGGAAAGCCGCTATCCAAATGCCCTTTGTGTATGTTGTGTTGAAAGCTGCTCCACACACTCCACAATTGCAGAGTCAACAGTACACTCCATATCTTTACTGGCCTAACAGACATCAAAAGCTATATAAGACAAAATGTGAGCAGTGTGCTTGCTATCTCTGGTTTGGATAACGACTTCTTTTTTATTTTATTTTATTTTATTTTATTTTATTTTATTTTATTTATCTCTCACACTGTCTAACCCATCAGCAATGCTGTTTCCTCAATACCCCTGAATACACCTCAGACCAGGTCATGCCTTGCTAATATTAAAAATCCTAAAGTATATCATATGTGGTGGTTTGACTAGGTATGGCCCGATAGACTCATGTATTTAAATGCTTAGTCCATAGTGTGTAGCACTATTAGGAAGTGCGGCCTTATGGGAGGATGTCCATCACTGGTGGGCAAGCTGTGAGTTTCAAATACTCAAGCCCAGGCTCAGTGGTACCCAGTCCTTTTCTTGCTGCCTGTGGAYCAAGATGTAGAACTCTCATCTCCTTCKTCAGCACCATGTCCACCAGGACATTGCCATGCTTCTCAACATGCTAATAATGGACTAAACTTCAAACTGTAAGCCAGCCCCGAYTRATTGCTTTCCTTTATAAGCATGACCATGGTCATGTTGTTCCTTCAGAGCAGTAGAAATCCTAACTAAGACACCATCTCTTTCCTGAACACATGAGGTGCTGCCCTAAGTCACTGCCCATCTCAGGCTCACATAAACAGAGTGGTCCTTTGGAAAAGATACGCATCTCTGATAAGAACTCCATGGCATCATTCCTTCACATCTAGCCAAAAATCTTAAGTCCTTCCTCCCATTGACCTACCAAGTTCTATGTGATCTAACTTCCTGGCCATTATATCATTCCCTACCTGCTATGATCTACTATGGTCACCGATATCTGGATACACCTGTTTTCAGGGAGGCATTTTCATCCCTCAGAGCCTTTACATTTCTTGGACGTTATGGCTCATTTGACTTCTTCAAGCCCGTCTCACATACCATCTTCTTTCTGAGGGTTACCTTGCTATCCCTTTTCAAGTATTTTAAATACTTTTGTGCCTTCCTTCTGTCCATAATTTCTATCTTCTTTCTAAAATGCTATATAATTTAGAAGATCAAGGGCTCCCTAAAGGTAGAATAGTCTGCTTTGTTTTGTCTTAAAACCCAATTACACACACTACCATGCCGGAACAAAGTGGTCATTCAGAAGGTGCTTCTGGATGATGAGAGAGGTCAAGTCTTTAAGGACAACTAAACAAGCAAGATGCTTGCTCCAGATCAAAATAAGCCACAGAAGTTCACTCTGGGGCCAATCAAGACTCATCTGCCCTTCTGAGTAATTTTAAGCAAATTTTAAGCAAAAATTATTTGTCCAAAAAGACATTTTGTAGCATAATAATAGTAGCAGTGATTGCTAGAATTATAGGGGATTTTCATTATCTTTACCATGTCTTTAAACATATATGTAATAAGAGGACCACTTCTTTTCTATATATCCAAATACATGTTCAACGAATGTTATTTTAAATTTTTTGGCAGTAAACAAAAATGAAGTATTGCTTTTTTGTGAAAGGTTTAGAAATTTACATGAATCAAACTCTACAATTAGCATAAGTAAAAGAAATTGTCCATTTTTAACAGAACAAAATGCAAAACATGCTCTGATGTGATGTGCTCCTGAGGAAATCAACAGGGCAAATCAATCGACTAAGGTCTCAGAGTTTCAATCACTGATCACTAGGCCTTAGCATCTAAAATGATGTTCAGCCAACCTCAATATGAGCATCAGTCCCTACTAGCTCTTTCTTTTTTTTATTAGATATATTCATGATTTACATTTCAAATGTTGTCCCTTTCCTGGTTCCTCCATGAAAATCCCCTAACCCATCACCCCCTCCCCACTCGTCAATCCACCAATTCCCCTTCCCTGTCCTGGCATTCCCCTATACTGAGGCATCGAGCCTTCTCAGGACCAAGGGCCTCTTCTCCTTTGATGTCCAACAAGTCTATCCTCTGCTACATATGCAGCTTGAGCCATGGGTCCCTCCATGTGTACTCTTTGGTTGGTGGTTTAGTCCCTGGGAGCTCTTGGAGTACTAAGTGATTCAAATTGTTGTTTCTCTTATGGCGCTGCAAACCCCTTCAGCTCCTTGGATCCTTTCCCTAGCTCCTCCATTGGGGACCCTGTGCTCATAAAAATATATTCATTATTTCAATAAAAATTAAACATCATATGAGCATTCACAATTCAAGATCAGTTCAGGCAAATGGGAACCAAAAGCAAGATTTCTCCAGTAGCCTTTTAGGTCTTTCAAAACCTTTTTCTGCAAAAGACTAGACAGCTAAGCTCAGCATTTGCCCTTAAGGTCTCCAGCATGGTCCTTCAGAATCACACAACCATACCAACAGCTAATATAGGTTATGAAAGGAAGTATATATGGCTATATTACAATAAAACTTTGTAAAAAAAAAAAAACAAATCAAAACAAAGAAACAAATGGTGGGCCAGATCTAGCAACCGAAACTAGTTTTCTTCAGCTCTTGCTCTGCTCTATGTCTTACCCATCCAGACAATGACATTCATCCTTTGACTTATAAAGTCACCTATACATTTGTTTGTCAGAGAATGTGTTGGCAGACATAAAGATACTGTTTCAGGGTTTGTGAACTCTAGGTTAGACTTAAATCATTTCATTTACTCTCCCAAAGAAAGTACTAGAGAACTGTGATGACTCTTCTTGGTTAGCAACCTGACTCCATTTAGCATCAACTACAACTCAAAAGAGGAGGCACATACCTGTGAGGGGGGTTTTTTTTCCCCTTGATTTGAAGTGGGAAGATCCACTTTTAACACGGATCTTTAGTTGTGGAAAGAGACACTTGAATTCAGATCTTTTTTAATTCAGTGGGAAGGCCTACTTCTTATCTGGGCCACATCTCCTGCTGGAAGCCTACAGAGGACATGGAAGAAGGAATCTTTACTCTTTGCCTGCTTTCCCTTGCTTCACTACATATCCACCCCTTTGCGGGCATTAAAGTCTACTTCTTTGGGATTCCAGTATAGATAGCTAAGACCAGCTAAGACAGCTAGCCTCATAGATTGAATGACTACTATATTCTTAAACCTTACATTCATAGGCAGCCATTATTGAATTAGCTGGACAGCAGCTTGTAAGCCATTCTTAAAAGTCTCCTTTCTATGTGGAGTATTCTCTTCCTCTAGGGAGTTCTGACTAATACAAGAACATTAAGGATTAGCAAGTAGGAGATTGCTAAGAAATCTGTTGATCTGTTTCTAAAGACAAAATGCAAGTGCACCTGTTCAAACCAATAGCCAATATTTATGTGAGAGTTGCTTTTTGCCTGTGACAAATTAAATATCCAGGGGTATACAGATATATTATTCTAGTTTTGTTTCTGCTGCTCTGAAAAAAGATTCTGATGAAAGCAACTTATTGAGGAAAGGATGGTTTTTAGCTCACAATTGCAGCATTATAGAATTATGGAGAAGTCAATGAAGCAGGAACTTGAATCAAGTAGTTATATAACACCAGCAGTCAAAAGCAGAGAGAAAATAAATGGATGGATGCTGTTTGCTTGCTTGTAGTGCTCAGCTCCATTTCTCCCCTCTTAAAGTGTAGCCTAGGGAGTGGTGCTACCCACAGTGGGTGGAGTCTTCTTACATCAATTAACTTAATTAAGACAATCTCCCACAGACATGTCCACACAATGCAAACAATCCCTTATTAAGATTCTCTCTCCAGATTGTCAAGTTGACAATTAAAGACATATCTGTCTTTCTAATTTGCTTTGAATATAATCATTAAGACTTAGCATTAAAAGGCAATGATCAGCCTTCTTATCTTACAAAAGAAAAAATAAAGAATATATAATATTTCCAACTGAGAAAGATGAGCTGGGACTTGAATTATTAGGAAATGCCTCTGCGGCTCATATTTGTGGCTATTTCTCTATGCTTGCTCTCAACAATAATCAATTAAGAGTCCTTTTAAATACTATGTTAGCTCATTAAAAGTAAAACAGAGTTCAGCAGGAAAATTTTAAGTGAGAAAATAGGTGAAACAATATCTAAAAAGAGTGAGATAGGGAAAAGAAGAGTGAGAGAGAGAAATTGAGAAGGAATGTAGATATAATCTTTATCTCAGAAAAGAAACACTTTTAATTAGAAAAGAAGAGAGAACATTGTGGGAGATGAAGTAAGACTCTGCAGTAGTTCCCACTCAAGTTCAAGAAGAGAACTCATAGGTACAGGGCAGGAGCCTGAAGAGCATGAAGATGCTTAAAGCATCTCCTGTGAAAAAGTCAACAAGGTCCCCAAAGAATGGACTCAAAGGACAGCTCAGGGGCCAGCTGGAGCCAGGTGGCTCAGATTTATAATTAACCCAAACAATTATGCATTCTGACTCGAGCAAAATGTGCCAATTATAAACCAATTATCTCTTCATTAAAGTAGTTGCTTGAGTGGCCCATAAATCAATTTCAATTTTGTAATTCAAAACTTACAACCACAACCCTTTAAAAAAAGATTTTAAATATATGAATTTTCAATAACTCAGACCTATCTTCTTCCCAATCATTCTGTCTTTGATATTTTCTTTACTTAATGTTGTCTCATCTGTAAATAGAGATATCTTCAGATTTTCGACAGCTCAGAAATCAGGTTATATTTTATACTTGATGATGAACTCAGAAGCTTTCTTCCCAAGTGCAAAATAAAATAATGATGTATCTCCAAATTTTTGGCATCTTAATGAACCATGCTATTTGTTTGTCTACAATTAGCATGAACACTTCAAGCCACAGGAAGGCTAGAGACTTGATACTATTCAGCATTACCGTAGCTTACCCTGTAGCACAGATGTGTGCACTATCTTGCTACTTTGATATAGATTTTTAGCAATTGTCTTAGACAAATGAAAAGCATGGCTTCAGAGATGCTAACACTCAGACAAGACAACTGTTGCTCATGCAAGCAGGTATTGCCTCTTTTCCTCTGACTTTACAGCATGATTCAACCTGGACCTTTCTATCCAAATGTAGTTCTAATGTCTCTGAATTTTTGCTAAGGTTAAAATTTGCTTACTCCTATTATGTTGGTTGTAACTGACAACTGTTTACTTATTAATATAAAGGAAATATAAAAGTCTTACCTGGAGCTAGGGAGATGACTCAGTGGGTGAGAGTGTCTGCTGCACAAGCATGAGGTCCTGGGTTCAAATCCCAGGCATTCATGTAAAAAGCCAAGTATAGCATGCATACCTATACCTACAGCATTACAGGCAGATCCTCCCAATAACTCGAAAGACAACACCAGCCTCCCGTAAATGGTGAGCTTCAGGTTCAGTAAAAGGTCTCTTTCTCGGGGTAATAAAGCAGAAAACAGTGGAATAGCATATCAAAATCCTCTTTCACCACCTGGATGTTCAGACCTGGAAACATACATGGAGTTGGTAAAATGGGTAAAGATAACCTGTCACAGTAAACAGAATCAGAAAAGCAACGCAGTCCAGATTTACTCAAAGACTACCATGGAGTATAAAAATCAACAAATGGAATGTGAAACTAACACACACATACATACACAGCACACAAACATAGTGCTGCTTACTGAAAATTCAATTTAATATATCAGTTTGTCACTAAAGTTATAGTAACTACACTTCTTTCCAGGAATCACAAGATTTTAGCATATCTAGAACATAGTGTTCTTGCCAAAACTTACCTATTGGTGAAACAAAATTGAGCCTCCAAATTACCTGTTTGGCCAAAGAATCTGGATTATTTTGACTGTTCCATTCCTAAAACAAAGAGGCTTCTATCTGAGGGTTCTCAGAGAAGACATGAAGCTGGGGTCTGATTGCACGCAAAGAGAAGGAGAATGCTAGAAAAGAAACAGTTAGGATGCTAAAGAAGAGACGGGAAGGATTCTAGAGAAGAGATGCTAAAGAAACAGGGAGAAAGGGAAATTTCTGAGTATGCGCAGTCCCAGGGAGACTCGGCTGTATATTGCTAGATCCAGAAGAAAGTGTTTAAAGCAATTTGGCACAGGGACCAGGAGAGATTTCCCACAGATTGTCTGAGGTAACTGAGTCAAAACAGTGCAGAGAAGATGGGTTTGTGAATATTTGAAACAAATGGCCAATAGTTTGGGCAAKTKAGTAAAACTGGTTCACCTCTTTCTATTTTTTTCCTTTCCTTAAAGTAAAATAAATTCCATGTAAAATCAGAAAAGGAAATTCAGAAACCAGAGACTGGAAGCCCAGAAAACTAGAATAGAACCAAAAATGATTGGGGTGGGTGGGGTGGGGGAAGAGCTAGGAGACTGAGAAAATATTTTTATGATCTTAGGAAATTTTTAAAAAAAAAACGTTCTGATAGTGTCAAAAATTCAAAAAGTAAGACACAGCTGCATAAATAAAGTGACCAGTTCATTTAATTCTGTGACGCTACAGCCACACAGCAAAATACTTCCATAAATCAAGATAGACAAATGACAAAAAAGAAAGGGTTATAATTTAAAATATATGTTCTCTACCCCTCTCACCTAGTCTAGGAAAGGCATGAGTGTTTTTTTAAATGAAGATAAGGTATCAGACCCCAAGTTATACTGCTTAGATTTTGCCTCTTGAAAATACATGTTCAGAATCTGGAAGTGATGTGAGCACCTTACCTGCAGAGAACCCTCTTGCCCCCGTGGAGGTCTACGTTCAAGACTGTCCAATGATCTCAGCTTAGTGGGAAACAGCTATGAAGAATATTGATATATTCATTGCCTCTGTGAGGTAAGCAAAGGTTCCCATTGGGCCTGTACCTTACATCACCTCTCTCTTCCCAGGTCTTTTTCCTTCTTTTCCTTAACATGAGAGCATTCTGTGATAAACCCCTTCCTTCCAACACCTCCTCAGATTGTATCCACTGGAATGTCATTTCCAACAGCCTTGCTTCTCTGTTTGAAATCCTGCCGTGACATTACTTGGGTGCCACTGAGCCACAAATGTGTGATTCTCCTGCTCTAGTGAGTTTACATGTCTGCTTTCATATACACACACTACCGACAACATTGTGGGGTTGCTCCTCCTTGGTGGGTCCAAAATAAAGTTTCATTCTGACGAAGTTATTCAAATTTAGGTGAGCAGTGGAGCATAGATCACTTACAGATAATACATCCTTGCGCTTTGTGAGCTTCTTACTGGGATGGTTCTGTCTTAGTGAGCTGCCAGCACCTCTAGAGGTGTGCTCTAGAAGTTACCCAAAAGTGTTGAGCTGGGTTGATTAACAATAATTATTCTAGTACAGGAACAAGTAAGTACAGGACCATCCTCAAAACAGCTCTTCTTCAATGGCAGAAGCCAGGCTCCAGTAGAGAGGTGATGGAATAAAAGATGTGTAAAACACCGTTGTCAATAAAATAGAGATCAGAAGTCCTTTCAAGACAAACAAGAGTCCAGGCTCTACCTATGTCTGAGCCATTTGTGGAGACAGAGAGAGTCACACTGAGCTGTCTTCCTCTCTGCGCTTATGTATCACATCTCAGAAAACCCTTTCAAATACGCGTTCTTCCTTGAATGATTTCATATGAAATCATCCTTGTTCCCATTGAACTCAAGCGTCAATAGACCCAAAGTGTTGTGATCTTAAAAAGAGAAAGGTGTGAGAATATGTTCTGAAGGTCTGTGGCGGTGTGAGGGAAGGGGTGCCTCAGCGGGCCCATGCAGAGGCATCCCTCCGCCCCCCACACACACCCCGAGGGACCAGACACACACCAGACACACACGGGCATAGTGTAGAATAGAGTTTATTCAGGGCATGGGGAGGGGAGTTAAGGGGGTAGTGGAGGCAGAGAAAGGCAGAGAGAAGGAGAGAGTAGAGAAGTAGAGGCCGGCCATGACCACATGGAGAGAGGGGGGAGGGAAGGAGAGCCCAAGAGTGGGCAAGAGAGAGGGTGAGATATGTGAGGTAAGAGATCGAGGAGGGGGTGAGCAGCCCCCTTCATAGTAGGCCAGGCCTACCTGGCCGTAGCCAGGTAACGGTGGGGAGGCGGGGCATACCTGGCTGTTGCCTGGTAATTGAGGGGTGGAGCTTAGACAGAATCCTAACACAAGGGATTGTGGCGTTTTCTACCTTATTGTAGAATAGCCTCCCTCTAACCCCCCCTTACAATGTTTCTTTCTATTCAGGATTGCCAAAAACAAACTCCTATGAGTCCAACTTACATATATAATTTAGACAAACTATGATTCCTGATGCTAAGTCTATGGCCTCTTTGAAAATACATTTTATCTTTAGGGCTTAAAAGTAAGTCTAAAACCATTTTAAGGGACTGAAAATTCCAGAAAAAAAGCCACAGATCTCTAACCACTTAGAAAACTACTCTGGCCATATGAGCAGACTCAGTACAAGTAATGGGTTTGCATTTAAACGTTAAAAGTGATGGATAATCACATAGCTCATATTTTTAAAAAAAAATAATTTGGGGCTGGAGAGATGGCTCAGTGGTTAAGAGCACTGAGTGCTCTTCCAAAGGTCCTGAGTTCAAATCCCAGCAACCTCATAGTGGCTCACAACCATCCATAATGAGATCTGATGCCCTTTTCTGGGGTGTCTGAAGACAGCTACAGTGTACTTACATATAATAAGTAAATCTTAAAAGAATAAAAAATGAAAAGAATTAAGAAAATCATTTTAAAACAACTCTTAAGGATGAGAGTAACTTAGACAAGAAAACAACAAATTAATAGGTAATAGAAGTTGAAGAGAGACTAGGGCAATAGATCTCCAGCTGCAAACCAAGCCAGAGACTTAATTATTACCTTCACTTAAATCCAAACACCCAGGTTCTTGTTCCAAGGGGACTTACTCAGAATGTTTTCATGACTAACCTTGTGTTTGTGACTAAAGATTAAAAATTAAATATTATTTGACGAGTTTTTATGTGACGACACTGAGTAGCCAAAGCTTGCTGCTGAGCTAAATGGGGCTGCCAAGCTCCTTTACCTGCCAAAATATAGCTTCAGTAAGCACACATAAATTATATTTTTAATAAATACCCACAAAATGGCTTCATAAACAGACTAAACTCTGCGTAACCATAGCTCACAATGAGTATGTGTTACAGCTTCCCATAAACAGAAGTCTCACAGTCTGAAACTGGCCTCCACGTCTCCATCCTATGGACTGATGACAAACCAGCTGGTGTGGGGACGCCCTGGTGATTTTCTTGGGTGGTGGCCCACGTGCTAACTACTTGGGCTCCTGCCTTCCTGCACTAGCCCTGTTGTTTGTCTATGCAGACATCAGATTTCAAAGTACTGGGGGCTTAAAGGGATGGCTGGAGTCTCCACTCGGCGTCTCAAAGGCGATGTTGTGGTAAGGAAAGTACTTTATGCTTTCACTGACGTGTAGACATGGATAATGGGTTAACGTGAATAAATAAGGGGCACGAGGGGGCACGCTGAYGTGATCAGAATAAACTGTTCTTTCTAGCTAACTTTTCCTGGAATTT
>BDUI01008160.1:50099-53260 GCA_002335545.1 Apodemus speciosus
TATGTGCCATGAGTAATCACAAAGGACTCTGGGAGCCAATTTATGCAGCCTGTGTGTGCTTTATACGCATGAAATTAGAGAGTCGAAAGCACTACTCCAGAATAAAACTTCTCATTAAGTATTTCTTAGTATCACTCACATTTAAGTTGGAATATATCTGGCATTGATTTCAAATCATTCCCATTCTATCTCCCATGACCAAGAACAGAAGAACTTTTGGGCTGAAGGATTGTCAGACACCAAATGACACACAGCAAGGGCAACTCACAAGACGTGAGGGCAATTCCTACAACAGATTATTAATCAAATGTTGACTATTTTGATCATTCCTCCAAATGCAGGATGTAGGTAAAAATACAAAAGAATAAATTTAATTAATTTTTTCAAATAATCTCAAAGAATGAAAACATGACCTGTGCATTTTATAGTTTGTAAATCCCAAAAGAATTCCCACAGTAAAAGTTTTACTATTGCCCTGGGGTTATCATCTTCTTGCAGCAAAATGATCGCTGTTGTTTACAGAATAATGGCTTTGGTTTGAAAAAGAAAACACAAATAATAACATTACGAAGCTTTACTACAACATAATTTTATAACAAAAATTAAACCCTTCAGTCCAGGCAACTGTCAAAAGTCTAAGATCATGAAAGGAAAAAGCATGTTGATTATAAGTACCTTCCTTTCAGAAATCTTAAATGTCATATTTACTCCAGGGAATCTTAACAGTTTTAGGCAGTTTGGGGGTGGGGCTGCAGAGCAAGCAAAGTGATTAGGAGTGGGCTCATGTTTGGGTTTGTGTGTATATATATATATCTTAGAGTGAGTCAGCCACAGCTTCACATGCGCACACAGGCAACATGTAATGTTAGATGTTTTTCAAAGTCTTCACTATCTTGGAAAAGGGATCTATTTCCAGGAGCACAGGGCACTTTTCTTTTCAGCAAGACTTCAATTGTCTACCTGTTTACATAGCAGAGGCTCTGTAATTTAATTTGTACCACAAAAGACAATCATTATGATTAAATCAAGCCCTGGGTAACAAGGTACACCTAATAGGCACTTCTGCTCTTCAGATCCTGGACAAACAACATTCTTTCATTGTATGTATATGCAAAGAAGTTTCCGCTCAGACTGCAACACCAGGCATAATACCACACAATGTCATAGTGGCAGTAAGGGCTTATGAAGGGAAAGCTATTTCCTCCTGGTCCAGAGGGTGACATTTCTGCTGTGGGTGGAGACCTAACCTTCCAGTCGTGCAGGGCTATGACCTACCTAAGGTACCAGCTCTAGAAAGGTCAGTTCTCTTTAAGTTATGCTAAAGAGGTAGGAGGAATAATTAGTCCTTAATCAGAGATGGACTTTTCCATCCCACAATCTTCAGCCACAATCATAATCACCTCTAAGCCACCGTGAAGTTCTGTTGAGTGTGCCTACCTTTCTGAGTCCTGACTCAGAAGGCATAGTTTTTTCCTTTCCTTCATTTCTGTGTTTTTCTTTTGGACACTGGCCAGAGCCTAAGTATGCTTTTTCTGGTATTTTTGCCTCTTCTTTACTCTAAAGCTCCCTCCGTGTTTTGTGGCTGCCTGCTACCCTGGGGCTGACCACCATGCCAGTTTAACTCAAAGGCTATGGCTTTGTTCATTCTCTTCTCATTTCTCCATCTTTGGCAGTTGGGAAGACATAAGCTTGCCTGCACTGCGTTTTTGGTTTTTTGTTTKTTTKTTTTTTTTTTTTTTTCATTTAAACTCTTAAAAAAGAGAAGAAGCTTTTGTGCTTCCATTTGAGTCTGCTCTTAAATTCTTTTATTAATGAGACTAAGAACTTCAAGAGGGAATATAGATTTCCTCAGTATCATATGGTGACCACAAAGGGATGCCCCCGATATTCAGTAGCAACACTGCCTCTAAAGCACAGCTTCTTACTGGAAAGCAAAGAGACGCTGTTCTGTTCCAGGGACTGTGGTCTCAGTTCACAGAGCCTATATGCAAACAGGAGGAGACATATTTTCCACTGTTTGCACTCACTTTGGGTTTCTGGTATACCACAGGAATGAGAACATGCCTTCAGAAGCACATGGTGAGAAAAATGTACATCAAAGAACACAGCTTCTCCAAATATCTTCCCTGAATGCTTGTGCAAGCTAGGTAGGCTATTCACATGTGCACGCGCGCGCRCACACACACACACACACACACCTGTGCTCATGCATGCACACACACATGCTCTCACACATACAACACATTATGAAGTTACAAAAGCAAAGGAAAGACAAGCAGTGATTTTAAAAGAAAGAAATAGTAAAGGAAACAGCCTCCATCACAAGAAACAACCCTGGAGAAAATGAGACACTTTTGAGCAGAGGAGAAAACCTGTCAAAAGAAAATAATATGCAAACAGATAAACACACCTAGCAAAATGGCTGTTCATGAGTGAATTTATGAGATTATCCTTCCCCTTCAAGACCATTGGTGGAAGCGTGGGTCAGCTCCTCTCTATGCAGTATCTTGGCGCTTCCTGTGTCTTTGTCTTCATATCTTACATTTTCATTCTTTCCTTTCTTCTAATCTGCCTCCATCTGGAGAGAGGTAAAGAGAAGGTGTGTCCTCAGTAAAAGATGGTCATCCTTTCTGGGATAAGGTCTGTGAAAGAAGGATGGCAGAAATCCCAATCAGGCCACCAGCATTAGGCTGTTTTGAAGACAGGAAAGCCTAGAATGGAGAAAATGGAGCCAGCGTTGTCCTAATTTTTGCCACTTGTCATTCTGGGGACAAGTTTGAGGTTAAGAGGGAAATAAGAGAGTAGCAAGGGGACACACTAGGCTCTGACTCATTCCTCCACCTCAGATCCTGTTCCAATGTGTCCCTTCCATCTATTTCAGGTATGGGAAGGGGAGAAGTCACCACATCCTCATGGTTTTCAAATCCCACCTTCGACAGCAAATCTCCCAGCTCCTTCATCCCACATGACACAATCCTATAGAGGTTCAAGTTGGGACACAGTTCTCCCTGCAGGCAGTCAACTGCAGCTCATAAGTCTCCTATTAGAAAAGAGAAGCCAGACAAAGCAGATTGAGTGTGTGTGTATAAGAGAGAGAGAGCAGAGAGAGAAACCAAGTCAGACATAGACAGACAGAGAAAGAAAGAAAGAAAGAAAGAAAG
>BDUI01008160.1:56124-66730 GCA_002335545.1 Apodemus speciosus
GCCTGGTCTACAGAGTGAGTTCCAGGACAACCAGGACTACACAGAGAAACCCTGTCTTGAAAAAAAAAAAGTGTATAGGAGTCCTTGTGGAGAGGAACCAAGACTCAGATATCCATGGCAACTATAAACAAAGTTATTCTCTACAAATCAGGAGAACAGGTTTTCCTGACTATATCAGGACACTAAGCAAGGCACCTCCACTTCTTAAATTTAATACTATGCATTATGTTATTAAAGAATCACTTATTGCCTGGTGACACTCTACATAGTGATCTCAGAAACACACAGAATCTGTTCTCAAGAGTTTCAATAGAAGGGCCAAGTCACACACTGTTGTCAAGACTTGCAAAAGGCCATAAGTGTAAAAGAGAACTGATGGGGACAAGAGAGGGACCACTTCTAGCTGAAGTTATTATCTGAACTGATTACATAAAACTTCCTAATTCTAAAAATGAAAGTCCTGGACGTTAGCTGGAGCAGCACTCAGCCAATCTATTCACTTTGGAGCTGTCCCAAGTTTCCAAGACTAAAAAGACGTATGACCAGTCACCAGATCCCAGCACAAGCTTTGGTTTTCAAAGTATTTCTTTTGCAAGGGAAAAAATGAGAAAGCAAAAAAAAAGAAAGTAAGAAAAGGGCAGAATACCAATTTGGAACTTAAAAGAAATGTTTGCCATGTATATTCCTGGAACCTGCCTTAGAGCTGTCTCCATTTCCTCCTTCACTTAATATTTTATATAAAAAGGGACATTATCCAAATAACACAGCTCTTCCTACATTGAGAGACACCATCAATTACCATCCTGGAGGATGTAGTTCGAGAGTTGTAACAATGCTGCCTCTCACATGCTTGGTTCTTCCCTCTAACACCAGTCCTTTAGTCTCCTCCCATTTCCTCTTACAGACTTTCCTAAAGACAAACAAAAACAAGTATAATTCACACTCCGTACTGATTTGTATCTGTGTGAGAGCAACATCCTTGTTAATGCTCCAGGTTTGTAAAGACATGACCCCTTCTCAGCAGCAAGATTGAATGATGGAAGGATTTTACCTGTGTAGCATCATGAGGCAATCTTTCGAATCTGTTGTCATTATTTGACTCAATGGTACACATTGACCCTGTTTATCAAGCAGTGCTTATCAACAAAGATGATTAAGCTAGGAAAGGAACTCTCTGGCCACTAGCTGGCAAAATGAGAGGTAGAGACATGGGAATGCTTTTGACTCATGTTCAAGTTCAACCAGTTAATACTTCTCTCTCTCTCTCTCTGTCTCTCTGTCTCTCTGTCTCTCTGTCTCTGTCTCTGTCTCTGTCTCTCTCTCTCTTCCTCTCTCTCTCTTCCTCTCTCTCTCCCTCTTCTTATCTCTCTCTCTCTCTCTCTCTCTCTCTCTCTCTCTCGTATGTGATGTGTGTGTGTGTGTGTGTGTGTGTGTGTGTGTTGAGTATGTAGCTGTAGACACCAATTCATCCTATTATTCCTGAAATATCAGTGATCTTTACCTAGGAGAAATTGAGGGTGGGAGGATCCCCCTTGTTTTGTGGATAACATTTTCCTTCATGGATAAGAACTGGCAGCCAGTGTTTTCTCAGGGTCACTTCCAAAACCTCAAAGGTTGATTTTAGCAGCTCTTGAGTTTCAGGCCACTGTTTTTTGATTTTCAAGCGATCCAATCACACGCAATTAAGTTCAGAATAAGTAGAGTCTTCCCTTCTACATAGAGCAAACTTCATTTCAGAGACTAGTTTTGTGAAATCACCAGTTGCTTCCCTAGAAAAAGGGCATACATGATTTCCTTTCACCTTGTGAGCACCCCATTTTAGAAACACACCCAGAAAACAAGGGTCTCCATCAATGACTAAGTACAAGGATAAGGTAAGAGGTGTTGCATTGTAGTTGGAGAAAGGTCAGGAGGGAACTCTTGCCAGATCATGTCAAACAAAAAGCTGATGGAAGAGTTCAACGAACATGGTGGTATTTCCAGCTGAGATGAAGGGAAGGCTGCAGTTTGAACAGAGGAAATGAAAGGACTTACCTTAGAAGAAAACACAGAAAGGGTTGAGAGTCATCTGTAAAGAGAAATGGCACCACTGCCTACCAGCCCCCATGCCAAACTGCAGGCAAGTGAACTACGTCTGAATTTCTATTCCCATTTGTCCATCTAACCACCAGGTTCCAGAGGCCCAGCTGTACGTGGCAATTATCCAATGCCAACAGCTCCCGGCTGTGTGTGAACTTGGAGGTCTGTGTCCCTCACCTCTGTTCCCTTCCTTTGGAAAGCTGACCTCATGGTGGGGCTTATGATTCTCACTTTGTTTTAAGGATTCTATGATACACATTCAGGCATTTTGGGAAACACGAAGAAACAGTTGATGATAAAGCAGGCAGCCAGAGGAATGTGGGATGCTGAAATAAGTATGTCACACCTAACTCCAGGATTCCCTTGCACTGCTAGTATGGACCCCCGAGGCATGTGCCCAGAAGCCCTGTGAGAAGCTTGAAGGTTTACCTCTTGTGAATCTAGCTCTGGAGGTTCACATTTGTATTCATGTTTGGTGTGATACCCGGAGGCCGTGGTGACATTTTTGCATATTTAATCACTCTAATAGCCAAAATCTGAGACCAAATGCACGTCACCTATGTTGACTCTCTTCTCACGTGCTCACTCACCCAGCCTCCCCATCGCATGCCTCCCAGGCCTCTGCGTCTTTCCTCACACTTTCATGTAATTTATTCATCTCAAGATGCACTTCTGTCTCATTTAATCATTTAAACGGACCTTTGGTGCCTGTTTAATTGATTCTTCCTGGGTTTTAATTTGCATCTTTGACTTCGCCATCCTGATGTCTTTGACTATCCCTTCCTCTGTGTGACATATGTTTATGCACTAACAGGTTTCCAATATTCTACAAGATTTCAAAAGCCAAGGATAATAATAATAATAATAATAATAATAATAATAATAATAATAATAATAATAATAATGTTTAAAATAGAGGCCTGTTCAATTGGCTAAGCAAAAGAAAGAGCAAACCCTGGGAGCTGTTCAAAGGACATAACCAAGGTGATCTGTGAAACTTCAGCTACCCAGAGACCCCTTGTCTGATATATCCTACCCCCATCATCTGACATCCCCTGCCAGGAGGATCTGATGGAACAAGTGATCAGAAAAACATAGGATTTCCTACAGAGTATTTCCATTTTATTTTGTTTCGGTATGACTGAGGGACCTTGTGTCTTTATCTCGTGTATTTGGATTTGCTCTTTGGTTTGAGATTAGAGAATTTGTGAGTATGTGGGGATGGGAGGGATGATGAGTTAACGAATTGGTAAATTTAGAAAAACAGGAAACAGATTTAGTCACTCAATAACAGGGCATTATTCTACAACACCTGTTGCGAACAGATTTGTACTGTTAATTCTATATAGATGAAGCATAAATGAAAACATGCAGAACATGTGAGAGAGGCCTGTTTGTGAGGGAGAGAAGGAAGGAGGCCAGATCCTGACTTCTGTGCCTCATATCCCATACTTCTAACTCCCCGGAAGCAGACCTAACTTTGAAGTTGAATGGCACAAGTGGCTGTCTTATATTGGGATTCTGTCCTCTAATCAAACCCCCTGATTTTCATTTTCTCACTGACACAATGGAAACTATGCAATGGAAATTATTCTTTAGCTGTGTTACTGGAAAGGAATTGATGTTTTTAAACACAGAGAAATTCTACCTTGTGACTAAGAAGTGCTGGATATAGTGGGCATCACATGCATTAATTCTGTTCTTCAAAGGAAAAAGATATTACTCAAGTTTTAATCACAAGCATAAAAATCATTAAACTTGCAATGTGGATGTATAATTTCTGCCAAAAAACAAAAACCACTAAGAAAACATTCCAAGTCTTTCATTTGTTTTAATGAGTTTCAGAACCAGATATTGGCACCCAATTTTCTTATCAGTCCAAGAGTTTTTAGTATGCATGCTTCTCATTATTACTATATTTAAACACCCTTTCATTAGAAGTGGTAAATTTACTTTGAGTACACAATATTTTTTATTATATCAAATCTCATCTCTAATAAAAGCTAGTCTTAATGTTTTTTCTTATGTGATTTTAGGACCAAGATTCTGAAGAGACATATGCAATAATTTGTATGAAAATCAATACTTTCTTTATATTTTCATAAAGCACAGGAGAATTAGCAAATATTAAATAAAAAATGTGAAATGGACCTAAATGTGTCAATATACCCATGCCTTTCGGCCATTTTCTTTTTAGAAATAAAATTTTCTAAGCTTCTGGGAAGCATGGTTGGTACTGCTAGCTTGGCTCAATGGACATTTCAGTAGCTCTGTGATTATTCTTGTATCTGCCACTGTGGTCAAGATAATTAATAGTAGAGCAAATGCTCTCAAATAGTAGATCCCAAGCCCCTTTGGGGGTCTACCACCCCCTTCACAAGGGTAGCACATTAGATACCCTGAATATTCAATATTTATGATTCATAATAGTAGCAAAATTACAGTTATAAAATAGCAGTTAAATAATTTTATGGTTGGGAGGGTCACCACAACATGTAGAACCATATTAAAGAGTCATGACATTAGGAATATTGAGAATCATTGTAGTAGAGTATGCCAAAGCCATAGAAGCTAGCTCAGGATTTTCAGAAGATAAATAGTTACTATGAATTTAGCAAAAAGAAAAGAAAATGGAAGGAAGGTAGAGAGGGAGCAAGAAAGGAAGAAGGATAAGGAACAGAAAGGAAAGGAAAAACATACTTAAAACCATGCACTAGGCAGAAAAGAGAGACAGCTACAGACTTCTCCATTCTGTAATTGTAAAAGATACCAGTGAGAACAACTAAGTGGAGGTATCTCACCCCACTCACTGCAGAGTATGCAGAAAGATAGCTGCATTCACCTGGAAGAGGAGCCCATGTCAATCATAAAATATCTTATGATTGCCCATTTGGAGTAAGGTAGCTATACTGTAGTCTTAGGCCTTGATGTTCGTGGGAAAACCTTTAGAGATGTTGAGTCTGGATGCTAATTTAGTTACACATCACTCTATCTAATGAGTTTCTGAGAGCTGCAGGCCCAGAGTGTAAGTGATAAATTAGGATGAAAAGAAAAGACAATACAGAGTAGTTAGGGCAAGAAGTCTTGGCTGAAATAACTAGAGGAAATAAGAAAGTATATTGTGTTCTCTCAGTACAAGGTCCTGACAGGTAAATGAGCTACTATACAAAGGACATCTCAACATGTGACTGAAAGATGGACATTCATGCAACACAATTTTGGTAATGTACCTACTATGAATAAAAATGATTCTTCCCTACATCCTCCCAGCCTCTGACTATGCTAGAGATGATGATGCATGAGAATCAGGGTTGAAAGGGAAATGCTAAATGGTTTAGGTACCATGAATATGGTAAAAGGTAATGTAGTCCCATAGAGGAACATAAAGACTATGGTTCAATATTATGGTCGAACAAATATCAGTGAGCCTGCTGGCTGAAGAAAACCCTTTGTAAATTCACTTTCTATGGAAAAGATAAATTCCATTATTATGCAGCAAGATAGAAACTATTAGAATTCGGAGGTAAAGGGCAATACCAGTGTAGAGTTTCTTCATAGTTCTAGTGATTCTGGTTTAGGGAGAGTGAGATGATTTCCCACAATGGAAGACATAGACAGTGGCAAGAGAGAGAAACAAAGGAGGTCATCAGCTCAGAGGAGTAAACCCTCCAGTAAGAATAGTAACAAACATAGACATCTTTGCACAGAATCTAATATGCAAATACAAGCAATTCAGTAAGAGTCAATAAATGTGATTAACTTGGCCATGGTTACTCTGTTAGAAAACCAGCATTCACTGTATATTCTTAGAGCTGCTCAAAATTTTCCATGCCAGAAGATACAAACATGAACATGTCATATGACAATTTATGATATGATAACTGAAGTGAAAATTTCTGGTTTCTTTGGAAACTGAGTTATGTCATATGATATTTTGCTGGGCACACAGGTGAAAGAATGTTTCCTGAAGCAGACATAGGATAGAGGATGTTTTGCTAAAGCAGGCATGTGAGAGGACGTGTGCTATTTAGAAAAATACATACATATGACTCCACCAACAGTGGAAGAGTCTGTGGCATTGGTTTTTCTTGCTCTGCCTCACTGGTCTTTGCTGACAAAGCTCTTATATTAGTTCGCCTTACATCATGTTGCTGATCTCTGCTTGTACTGACTTCATAGAGAGTAACTTGACCAAGAACTTCTAGTGATATACCAGTAGCTTCTTGTCACTTCTGTGGACTCAGATTGATTGGCATAGCCTCTCGGTTTCTTCTGATTCATGAATGGTGATTACCAAGTGGACTAGACTTTGGCTGTTGATTCCTGTTGATGTTTTGCTAGAGGATTGGACTACTGACGATGAAGATTGGAATAGCCCCACAGAACTATTTCTAAATAGGTCCACAACTCCAATTTGCTATTGACCTTTCTTTTCCACTACCTCTGGTAGTAGTGGGCTAGAAGGGAGAATGAAACATTCAAGAACCATATTAAAGTAGGTTCTAAAACATCTAAGCCAGCAGATAACAAATTATTAATCATGATGATAAAATTTAGGTATATATACCCGGAATATCATAGTTCTTTGGTACAGCAATATCCTGGAACACAGCTGTATTGGTCAATTTTCGGTTACTGTGATAAAAAACCTGACCAAAGTACTGTTTAGAAGGAAGGGTATGTCTGGGCCTCTGGTTCCAGAGGGAAAGTCCATAATGACAGGGGAAACATGGCAGCAAGAGGCCAAGGCAYGAAGCTGAGATATTACATATTTGGTTGCAAGAATGAAGCATGGAGATTGAACTGAGAAGAGGGCAGCCTAGGAACTCATAAAACACACTTTCAATGACATATTTCCTCCAGCAATGCCACACCTCCTAAACTTCCCCAAATAATGCAACCAGCTGGAGACCCACTGTTCAAATGTTTGAGCCTATAGGGAACATTTCTCATTTAAACCACCACAATAGCTCTGTACTTTGTGTCATGAGAGACAAAAAGATTTTAATATTACAAATATAAAAATAGGAGTTGGAGAGATAGCTCAGCASATACGAGTACTTGTCGCTCTTGCAGAGAACCCAAGTTAGATTCCCAGCACCCAGATAGGGTGGTTCAAAAATACCTGTAACTCCAGCTCCAGGGGATTCATCACCTTCTTGTGGCCACTGCAGGCAGTGTACATGCATGCACACGTGTGCATATATACACAGGAATACAGGTACACATACACAAACACATACATAAAAATAAAAATCTTAAAAGCTGCATAGGAATGATTTATGCATAAAATATTTTTAATATCTACRATTAACAGGAAGATCTCACACCTAGCTAGAAAAAAATGAACAAAAGAACTAAAGAAGGATTTCATACAAGAGAATGGATATAAAAATCAACAAACATAGAAAGGCTTCTGAAGATGGTGGGAAAATTTAATATCACAGTAAAATCATCACACAACCTTGAGAAAGGGTAAAATTAAATTAGRTCACCATGCTGAGATGTCAGAATGTGTAGCAATTAAAACATGCAAATACTAGTTGAAGAAATACAAATTGAAGTAGTTGGTTTGGGGTTTGGGGAAGCAAGAACAAAAGAAAGAAAGCTATCTACTAAACTGTAAGCTATACAAATCCTAAAACTCACCTATTCAACTCCTAACCATGTACTTTAGAAAATGCATGGAAGCATGCTTTAAAACACACAGAAAGATGGTCACAACATCCACATTCTTAATGGCCCAAAACAGCAAATGCCTGTCATGATCAGGAAAGATACATGTTGATATAACCATGCATTAGAATGCTGCACAGTGGGACCAAACTACTGCTACTCGCATCAGCATGAATGAACAGAATAGACACAAAAGAAACTAAGTAATAACAATTACTGATAATTCCACTCAGATCAAGTTTAGAAACAGGCAAGATTAACGTGTAGGGCTCAAAGCCCAGGAATTGTCGCCACAGGAAARGGTTATTCGGTAGGCAGAAAGCCCCAAGGATCTTCTTGTCTGCTGGATACGTCCTACTTGTTTCTTTATTAAAAGATGTATTTAGTTCTATTTTATGTGGTTTTGCCTGTGTGGATGCAGTGTAGCCCTCACACACAGGGCCTGCAGAAAAGGGCATAAAAAACCATGGAAATGTAGTCTCAGGAGGTTGTGAGTTGCCATGTTGGTGCTGGGAACCCAACCCTAGTCCTCTCTAAGAATTGCCTGTGCTCTTAATCACTGACACTTTTTCCCTATTTCTTGATCTAGGGAATACTGAACTGGGTATGATCTAGGGAATACTGAACTGGGTACACACTCTTTGAAAATTCATTGAGCCACCTACATATGATGTGTCAATATTTCTAAGAATGTGATATATGGTAAGTTTTGTGAAGTCCAGAGCAGATCAACCACTTCTTCAACTTTTCTGTGGTCTACAAATATTACTATTTTTCCATCTCGCCTTTCATACCAGGAGCAGCCTTTGCCCATGAGGTATGGAAATGCAGATAGAGCTGTGTTGGAGTCACCTTTGCACTGTGGGAGGTTTTCAGCTCTTTACCTGTAACTGACCTTGATTACTAGCAAGAATGATCAGCTAGCATGTCACATGCATCTGGAAGCCAGTCCATGAAATCTTTGGCATTGTTCTGTTTGGGTGTAATGGATGTCTGTTCAGTTGGATGTTCAGTTTACATTCTGAAGTTGATCAAGAGTACAAATACAAAAAGAAAAAAAAAGCCTCTCATTTTCCAATATTTCTACTTCAGGTACCATTGGGCTAAGGAAAAGGGATGTGATTATTATAAGAATTATACAATTAATCTAAGAATTAAAGCATTTATCAATCATCTCTCCCACCCTTTCCTAAATCAACCCTAAATATGCAGAGCTGAAGGTATCCCACTCACCTCAAAGGAATGGTATCCACTCCCTGGCACCACAGTTAGTTCTGTACCCCACTCACAAATGGCCCTATTCAAGACTAGAGTAAACACCATTAATTCTCTGTTCTGCTTCTTTATTTTTCTCTTAGATTTCCCATATTAGCGGTTGAAATGAGGTTAATAATTCCAACCTGGAAAACAAAATTCTAACTTTAGTTTTGAGTTTTAAACAAAAATCTATGTCACTGACTAGAACCTAAGGACCACTCACCCACTCCATCTCATATGCTTGAAATCCTCAAATGCTATCAGACACCCAAACATTAGCATGCAGCTCCCCACCGATGGCTTCAATAACAGAGTTGGAGGAGAACAGCCAACAATAACAAACTGTCTCCCCGGTCTACTCCAGTCTCAGCCATGTAGAACTACTGAGCTGGAATACATAAGGCCTCTGATGAAAATGGCAATAAGACCATCTGAAAAACTCAAAGGGCAACCTCAAGAAAAGGCAGGAAAAGTTTGCTCTCACGTTACTAAAATTTCAGTATTGCCAAAAATATCAGCACTTTGGAATAGTGAATGGGATCAAAACCCTGGTGGTATGAAATGGAAAATTAAGGTACATAAAAACGGAAAAGATCATTTGACTTTGAGACAGAATAGCTACAGACACAGACAGGTCTTTTACAGAACTTCTCCAGAAGGACAGTAAAATCAAGGGAACAAGAAATGAGAGCATTCCGTTTGGCTTGAGGACCCAGCAGAGGGTAGGATGCTGCATCCACTGAATGTCTTGTAGTCCTTGTTTTTATCCTAAAATATTGTGCTTACGCTATATTATGTTTCAACACAAACGTGTGTGTGTGCGTGTGTGTGTGTGTGTGTGTGTGTGTGTGTGTGTGTGTGTGTGTGTGTGTGTAAAGAGAATATAGGAGATAAGTCATATTGTTTCTTTTGATTGCTCAACTTCTGGGCATGCCCCACATTTTTATGGGAGCCCAAATGGTTCAAGTTAATAAACAGTTTTCAAAGAATTCATATATTCCACAACTTATCGACAAGCAACTACTTCCTGATTACATGAATATAACATTAGGAATCAGCTTGCAGATATTCATAATCCTTGCGGATTAATTGTGGAATTGATTTGGCTGCTAAAATAGAGATTCAAAGTAATAGTGGCTTGTACTAGCTGGCTGCTCCTTTCTTTCTCATGTAAAAGTCTTGGCTGACGTGGCAGCCTGTGCTAGAAGCCAGACCTCATCTGTCTTGTTCTGCCATCCTTATTCCATGGTCCCTCCTAGAGCAGATGCTTTTGTAACCACCCAACCAGTGGATGGCTCCACTCCCAACAAGTTGCATGTGACACTCTCAGATACGCTCAAATACCCAGAATCAAGTCACATGCCCAGAACTAGCTGAGAAAAGGGACAGAAATGGCATATTTAACAAAGTAACACCATGCTGTCCTTTCAAGATTCTGTAACTATACAGTGAAGAAGAAATAGATACAGAAGAACTAGCAATCTTTGCTCAGTCATTAAAAGTTATCCCAATGACAACACCACATTCTCTATATGCTCGAGGAAAAGTAAAGAAACTGTCTCTAGATGCTGTGTCTAAATAGACACCTGTAGTT
>BDUI01008162.1:19486-33566 GCA_002335545.1 Apodemus speciosus
GGAAGTCATATGACCTCTCCCTCTGGCTCCTCATTCACAGCTAGGTGCACATGCCCACAGAGGCATGCATACACATGCCCTCATATGACCACAGGGAACATTCTAGAAACACAGCGGAAACAGGRCACCTTTCCTTCCTGCATCTTTCTCCTCCCACTTAACATTACAGCATCGTGGAACTTCAAAATTCTTTATGACTTTTCCTTTTTTTAAGACAAGGTCTCATATAGCCCAGGATAGCCTCAAACTCTCTGTCGTTGAAGACCTTGAATTTCTGATCCTCCTGCCTCCACCTTCCATGCACTAGAATTAGAGGTATACCCAGTGGTAACTGGTATATGTGGTACTGGGAAGGGAAGCCAGGGCTTCATGCGTGCTCRGCAAGGGCCTTTACCAACTGAGCCACACCCGACCTCAGCACGTCTTTTTATGGAGCAAATCAGTATAAAATCAGTGGGCGTGGCAGTGCACGCTGTCAGCCCTAGCACCAGAGAGGCAGGAGTGAGTGGATCTTTGTGAGTTTGAGGCCAGCCTGGTCTAGCTAGAGAGTTCCAGGCCATCCAGGGTTACATACGAGACCCTGTCTCAAAGTAAATAAAGCCCTTCATTCAAACAAGGAGACAAATTTCTGCGCATGCGCACACATTCCAACTCCATCAGCAGAGTGGAGACCCACATGGCAGGTTAGGCTGTTTTAATTTCACATTCCTCCAGTACCTCCTCCCCACCTCCGCCTGGTAAACTACCAAGAACTCTGGTTCACCCTCTCTCTGGTGTTCTTGTACACTAGCTATCATATTTAGCCAGAGTTCCCACGGGAAGCATCCAGAACGAGAAAGATACAGAGGGCTGTGAAACCACCTTGTGGGCAGTGGGAATTGAACCCAGGTCCTCGGTAAGACTCTCCAGTGCTCTTAACCACTGAGCCCCAGGGCCCCAGGGACTCTGCGTCTTATCACGTGTGCATGCGTGCAGTACCGAAGGTCTCAGACGGGGAGAAGGTTGCCTGTGTGCTGGGACTTTTGAAGTGCTATCTGTTTGCAATTTGAATGCTCAGAGTCAACCAAAGGATGCTTAGCCTCCTTCCGTTCTGTCCCCCACTACCAGGTCTTGGAAGAATTCTACAACATATTTGGCCCAGAGCTCAAGGCTGTGACAGGGGACCCCAAGAGAATCGACGATGTCCTTTGCAGGGTAGACAGCTTGGTCGCCCCCATGGAAACCTTGAGCTTTGACCCGTTCAGCATCAGGTCTTCCCCCTACTGGAAATACGTGATGGAAGACTTCAAGCTCGAAGTTCTGGCAAGTGACCCAGCCATCTCGTGTGTGTGTGTGTGTGTGTGTGTGTGTGTGTGTGTGTTTGCGTGCGTCCACACAGACGTGCGTGTGTGCACGTGTATGTGCACGTGCGTGTACATGCGTGTGCTTGTGTGCAGTGCACGTGTGTGCATGTGTGCACATGTGCTCGTTTGTGTATGTGTGCATGTGTGTGTCATGTGCGTGTGTTGCAAACATCTGTGTACTCACTCAGAGGCCACTCTGCTATACCACACCCCACACATTTCTTTGAGGCAGTGTCTCTGAACTCAACCTCAAGTTTTCTCCCTGAGGCTGGAACCCAGCAATCCTCCCCGTCTCTGCCTTCACCTTCAGAGCAGAGGTGCAGGGGGGTGGCCACCCAGGCTTTTCATGTGGGTCCTGGGGTTCCAACATAGGTCGGCATCCTTGGGAGGCAGGCACTTTCCCAACTGAGCCATGCCCCAGCCCACACAAGTTTCTTTGACTAGATGCCAGCTTTCATTAATACACAACAGAGCCCGGTCCCAAGCCCCGAGCCCCCTTGTCCCATTTCCTCACAAGACCATGACAAGTTGAGCTTTTTCTTCAATTTTGTCTTTTTCTCTTCGTTTCTTCTCTTCTCCCTTCCCCTCCTCCATCTCCCTTGCCCTCCCCCACCTCCTGCTATCTTCAGACACTCCAGAAGAGGGTGTCAGATACCATTGCAGATGGTTGTGAGTCACCATGTGGTTGCTGGGATTTGAACTCAGGACCTTCGCAAGAGCCGTCAGTGCTCTTCCATTGAGCCATCTCGGGTCAGCCCTCTCCTCCTTTCTTCTGCCAGGTTATTGAGAAAGAAGCAAAAAATTTTATTGACGAATCTTTCAAAACACTTCGCTCTGCGGAAGCCGCCTTCGACATGCTGTTGAAATTCAAGCACATCCGCTCCCGGGAAGCCATCAACCGACAGATGATGATGAAGTTTAATGACATCCTGGCACAGTACTGCAAGGAGGTGACCGGCCGGGGGACCCACAGCTACCCTGGCAGTGAGCACGCGGCCACAGCCCAGCCTAGCCCAGAGACACTCCTTTTAAAATGGAATGTCTGCCAGTGTCACCTCTAGAACAGCTTTATGGATTTCGAATGATCCAACTGAATCAGGAACACTGAGAAAAAAATGAGATTAGCGGGTACAAGAAAGGAAAAGTAGTCGTCTTAGTTGGGTTTCCATTGCTGCGAGCAGACACCACGACCAAGCGACTCTGAAAACGGCAATTTAATTGGGACTGGTTTACAGTTGTAGAGGCTTTATCCATTAGCATCGTGGCGGGAGGCGTGGTGACATACAGGTAGACATGGCGCTGGAGGAGGGGCTCAGAGCTCTGCATCTCCGATCGATCGAGGCAGCCAGGAAGAGACGACTCTCCTGCACCGCACCAGCAGAGCTGGGGCACCAGGAGCCCTCAAAGTCCGCCCACCCAGTGAACATTTCCCCGAAGAGTAGCATTTCCCACCCGCAAAGCCTATTCAGACCACCACAGCACCCTTCAGCCCTCCTCCCCGCCTGGCTGACAAGGCACCTGTTTGCTCTCCAGATTGATATCGTTAATAAGATCTTCGTGCATAACCAGGACAACCCGCCGCTGTACAAGAACCACCCTCCCGTGGCAGGCGCCATCTGCTGGGAGCGCTCCCTCTTCTACAGGATCAAGCACACCATCCTTCGGTTCATGGAGGTGGAGGAGCTCCTGGACAGTGAGAGGGGCCAGCAGGTATGTCACCGCCTCTGGTGGCTGCACCGTGCTCCTCACAGAGCTGGGTGGCTGCCACCTCGGCCGGACGGCGGCATGCCCGTGCTCGCTGACCCCCGTCTCCTGAGCCTTCATATCTTCTCTTCCATCTCAGAGCTTAGAATGCCTGCCTGCTTCTCCGTGAATTTGAGTTTGTTTTGAAGGGTGACCACTGTCATCTATCTGCCTCTCTGTCTCCGTCCATCTGTCCCTCCATCCATCCATCCATGTATCTATCTATCTNTACATAATCACTTAGTCTGCTTGTACCAAGTCTTTCTTCATAATTGAGTCCCCTGCAAATGAGTCCCTTAAACTTTGTTCTGTGATTCTGTGATGTAGCTGTTGCCTATCATGTTTCACTGTGTCTCCTCCACACTAATCTGTTCCTCGTGTTCTAGACTGAAGGCAGAAGACATGGTTCACATGCAAATCCATTTCCAGTTGCTGCAATGGACAGTTCACTACTTGATTCCAATGAGTAATTTAAAAACTCTGTTGTGGCACAGTCTTTTAAATAAAGAATGTAGGAAGTTTAAGCAAGAGGAAAGCAATGGTCATTTCCCTGGGGAGCATCATACTGGCAGCAAGGTGACCTGAGTCAACAGAACATATTTTGGAAAGTTTTTTTTTTTTTTTTTCTAAAAGGGTGAAGATACAGCCATCTTAGAATTAATATGACGTCCCATGGAGAAATCACTCTACACACAATTAAACATTTCTTAAAAATATCTTTAATGACAGCATGTATTCAGCTCTGGCTAATGGCCTTTTAGTTTTAGGCCCCATGGAATTATTTAGTCAATTGAAAAGGGACAGGAGACTGCAAGTCCAATCAATTAAACAGATGGAAGATTTACTCAGCAAAGGTATTCCTAAAATTATTTTCCACGTACACTGGTGCCCTCTTCAGTGACAGGGCCATAAGTCAGAAGTCTCATAGAATGAAAAACAGAAAAGGGAGGTAAATAAATATACACTTATGATGGGTAGGTCTTAGAGAAGCCATGCCTTATGCTAAGTAAAGGTCTTAAGAATAGCATATTGCATACTACTTACAGAGAGAAAATGGAAACAAATTCCGACTTCTATGAAGCCAGCAGAAGCTATCATACATTAGCACAAGGAGAAATGACCTTATCTCAGGAACATTACTGCCCAAGCCTAGAGTGGCCTTAGAACTGATAATCTCAGCCCCATATAGTGAACAGAGTTGGGTTCTCATGTTGTAAAATGTCCTAAAGGCCCTGGCCCCAGACCATTACCAGCTCTCTCAAGGATATTCCTGGCCTTAGAAAAGGAGCTCTATTTTATTCTCAATACTTTGGGGCCTCATGGAAATACCTGCTGGATAAAGATAGCCCTCCATCCAACAGTCAGTCTCTCTCTCTCTCTCTCTCTCTCTCTCTCTCTCTCTCTCTCTCTCTCTCTCTCTCAATTGTTTTATAATTGGTTTATTTATTAACATTCCAATAGTTGCCCCACTATCTGGACTCCACACCCAGGGCTCTTTATCCCATTCCCCCTTCTATTTGCCTTTGAGAGTGTGCTTCATCACCCCACCTCTACTCCTCTCATCCATCCACACACCACCTGCTCACCTCCCCCATTCTCTTTCTCTGGAATATCAAGTCTCTACAGGATTAGGTGTATAGTCTCCCACTGAGTAAAGACAATACAGTCCCCTGCTACATATGTTCCTTGGCCCATTCAACAGCTCAGGCATGCTCTTTGGTTTATGGCTTAGTCTCTCTGAGCTCCAAGGGATCTGGGTTACTTGATACTGTTTGTCTTCTTAAGGGTTTGGCATCCCGTACAGCTCCTTCAATCCACCCCCTAACTCTTCAGAGGGATCCACGATTTGAGTTCAATGGTTGTAAGTGGCTGCATCTGTCTCAGTTAGTTGCTGGTAGAGCCTCTTAGAGGACAGCCATGCTAGGCTCCTGTCTACAAGTACATAGGTGTTTTTCCTTCTCAAGTGGCTGTCACTCAGTGTAGTCTGTCCCACATGGCAGAACTATGCTTTCCTCAATTAGAAAATGGGAGCTTCAGGCACACCAGGCCTTATTGTTGGTTGTGACTCTGCAATGACATTATGAGCATCTTGTTATAGACCTGTTATTTGCTATGAGCATGTTCACATTGGCTGTTTGTACATTACAGTTGTCCCCATTATGGTTTGGAGACAGAATTCTAAACAAACCTGGTAAACAAACATATAAACCTTAGGACTCTACTATCTTACTGATCTGCTTAGCAAACTATCCATGGGGTGTTTTTAAGGCAGTCCTTCATTAGTTAATGTTACTTATTGTCACTATTCCCTAAGCTTGGTAAATCTTTTACATCTTCACTTTTACTCTTCTATATCTCAATTTAATATAGGAGTTACACCCAACACATTAGGTGCCTTGTAATCACTCCACAAAATTAAATGCAAATAGATCTTACACACAATTGGTAAATTCTAAGGGCAGAATTCGTAGAAGATTTAAGAGAAACTAATGTTCTCCAAGTTTAGAATCCTGCCTGTGATATTTCTACAAGCAAGGCCCTGGTCCAAGTATTTTGAGCAGATTCAGCCTTGATTGCACAGTTATTCAGAAGTCACACCCTGATCTAGCAAGGGAGGAGCACCACAAAGAACTCACATTTGGAAACATCTTGATATATCTGGCTGATGCTTCCCATGCAGCTCTAGGGAAGACACACCACCCCAGCTCCTACAGCTCACATGTCTGCTCCTCCTTATTATAGGCCAAGACCCTATGCTTAGCATGTCACAAAAACTGAACTTACTTGAGGTCCCCTCACAGCACCCAACCGCAGCACTCAACACAGGACACCAAGAACCATTCAAGACTGCACAGCCTAAACAACCTTCTACAGATATCAGGAATGATTTGCAATGCAGTAGCAGTTGTGCATGCCCTCCAAGAACCTCATCTACCTGTGCTCCCACCCAGCACTGGAAGAGGAGACACCATTGCAACTGAGGCTGTTCAGCTGCTTTCTCCTCCCCTTTGTGGGAAGTGACCCTGCACTCATCATGACCTGACTTCATAGCTCGTTTGAGAATTCCTCACAACACTTCCCCTTCTTCTGCCTGAAATCAAGGTGGATATCCTGATCCTTGACTTCCAGTGGTGGAATAAAGCTGCCCCAAAATCGAAGGATGACCAGGATTTTAACATTCAAGAGGAGTTTTAGGAAACACGTGTTTTGCTTTGTAGTTTCATACAATTCCCTTCCAACAGATGATAGGTATGAAACAACTCCGCAAGAAAATCAGGAAATAGATGACAAAAACTGTGGAGCACAATGGTTAGTCAACACATCTTTCTCAATGGCAAGGTGGGGAAAAACCCACAGTTGTGTTAGCACAGGTTCTCTATAACAACATATCTCATAGAGAGAGAATTTTTCTGTGTATGTAGAAAGAAGATTTATTATAATATCTCAAAAACAGTTGTCTTCTTCTTCCAATAATAGCCCTGTGCCATGGGAAACTTCAAAAACATCTGAAAGGGGGCTGCAATTTCCCTGAGCTCAGCATGAAGCAAAAAAACAAAACTCTTGTTTACTAAAGTCACTCTTTAAAGTTAATAGCCTGGGCACCCTTCCCCTTGTGGGTCAGATTGATTCCTCCACAGCACCTGAGGAATGGGCTATGCAAGCCATTCACCTGGATTACAGGAAGAGGAAGGCAAGTGCTGTGAAGAAAGCTCAGGCAAGGTCTGAATTTAGGTTGTGGTAAGGGCAGGCTCTTTTCTCACAAGGGGAAGAACAGGCAGCTGAATAGCCTGACCTGGAATAGTGGACCCTCCCCTAGGCCTGGGTGGTGTGAGAGTCCTCTTGGAAGGCAGGCACAAGTTTAAGGGAGTAAAAACCACTCCTAAGATCTGGGAAAAAGTTTGACCCTGGACTAGAAGCACACTTTTTACTTTGAGGAGTGATAAGGCTTACTAGCAAATCCAGGCATCCAGGCAGACCTGCCATTCAAAGAAAGAGGCTGGATCTTCTGCATACCTTTCTGCAAGTTCCCTGTGGCTGTGCAGACCAGAATAGTTCACTGTGTCCTGCTCTGAGCTCTGCTGTTCCGTGCTGTGCTGTGAGGGGACCTTAGCGAAGCTCTGAAATAGAGAAATGGTAAGCAAAGGATATCTGCCCACAATGGTCAGGAATGTGTGGCTGAGCAGGGGGTGCTTTGGTGGAGGGTCCTGTCAGGGGTTGGATGGGAAATATCAGCTACATGTGACTACATGTGCAGCTTCTAGTGCTGCTTATTACTTGCTAAATAAGGCGGTGACCTCTGAATAACTTCTCTCTGATTGCTGACTCTTCCCACATCATTTGGACCATTGTTTTGCTTATAGAAAAACATGGTTGCTTATTTTGATTCTGCAGCATGTGTCCAAACTATTTTGTGTTAATGCACTGCATATTGAGAGGGGAGATATGAATCAAATAGGTCTATTTTAACATGTAACTTGTTTATGTTTTCTTTTTTGTAGTTTTCATGTTTCTTTTACATGTATAGTATTTTGAATATTGTGTGGCAAGGGGATTTTTATTGTTCCAATCTATTTGGTATTTTAGATGCTTTTTGTACATTCATAGGAATCTTTGTCTTTAGAAATTATTCATTTCGGATTTCACTAAAACTATTTTCTTGACCTTTGTGCTCATATTCTTCTTCTATTACAGTGAATTGTAGTCTTTCATTTTGATATTTTGCAGTGTTCCTAGTTATTTCGTGCCAAGAAACTTTTAGACTCCAAATATTATTTTTTCACCAAGAAGTCCATGTATTCTAATTATACCTTTCCTGTTCGGTGTGTGAACCTTCCCTCTGCAGTTGTTAACATGCAAGCAATTTCAATGGCCTGCCCTCAGGGACATAGCACTGCTTAAATCATTGCCTGCCTCCATCATCTGCTGCTGTTGTCAGGTGTGCTTTATATACATGGAGCACTAGCTTCAGCTGCACTCTGTATTTGTTCCCTGTTTCTGTTCTCTACACATGCCCACTCTATAGTCTTTCTCTACTCTCATCCCACTCTCTTTGCTTCCTATATGTGTTCCAATCTGCAGGTCCTCTTGTGTACCTCTATCCCTTCCCCAAGATCTCCCTCATGTCGTTTCCACAAAACAACTCTTTTGTTTCAGATCTATTGCATGTTTTAATTTTTGAGAACCTGCAGTGACAGGACACCTTGGCTTTCTTGGTGACCTGTTTCCCTGGCTTATTTTCATTATATTCCTATGCTGGTGTCTAAGCATCAGGGTTTGTGATGATAATAGGTCTAGATACTGGTCTCTGTGTTTGTCTTGTTTGGGTGGTAATTTTATTCCTGAGTTACTGCTTGCTGTCTGTATTTTCAGACAATATTGGCTGAGTGCTGCCCCCTTTACTGACCTGTTTGGTGGGGATGTTCAAGAGGGAATGCTTGTTAATGTTCAAAGCTGGAAGAAGTGGCAGGCAGGAAGATATGATCTCAGCAATCCTCCAGGATACATAGTCAGGAGAGAGGTTAGGCTGTCTCTGGTATTTGAACAGTGGTAGGGAAAGTAGTGTACATTGCATGTGGGATAACAAATAGTGTGATAAATCTTATAGAAAGCCTACTTTGTCCCTGGCAGGCATGGCATGTGGTAGAACAAGGAGTGTACATTCCTGTCTACTGGAAAAGGAAGGGGTATTTCTTACCATTGTATGTTGCATGCTAAGTACAAGTTGAGCCAACATCAGAAAAGGCTATCTGTTTTCCATTGGATGGTTTTGATACCTTTGTCAAAGGTCAAGTGATCATAGATGGGTGGGAACATTTCTGATTCTTCAATTCAATTCCATTGATCTACCTGCCTGTCACCAATGCCATGAAGTATTTATCATGATTGCTCTGTAGCACTGCTTGTGGTCAGGGACACTGATTTCAAAAGAAGTCTTTTTTTGTTGGGAATATGTTTAGCTATCTTGGGTTTTTTGGATGTTCCAGATGAATTTGTGAATTGCTCTTTCTAACTCTATGAAGAATTGAGTTGGAATTTTGATGTGGATTGCATTGAATCTGTAGATTGCTTTCAGCAAGATGTCCATTCTTACACTATTGATTCTGCCAATCCATGAACATGGGAGATCTTTCCATCTTCTGAGCTCTTCTTTGATAATTTCTTCAGGGACTTGAAGTTCTTGTCAAAGAGATCTTTCACTTGTTTGGTTAGAGTCACACCAAATTACTTTATGTTGTTTGTGACTATTTCGAAGGGTGTCATTTCCCTAATTTCTTTTGCATCCTATTTATCCTTTGAGTATAGGAAGGCTACTGATTTGTTTGAGTTAATTTTATATCCAGAAACTTTGCTGAAGTTGTTTATAAGTTTTAGGAGTTCTATAGTGGAGTTTTTGGGTTGCTTATGTATACTAGCATATCATCTGCAAATAGTGATAGTTTGACTTCTTCCTGTCCAAGTTTTATCCCTTTGACCTCCTTTGGTTGTATAATTTCTCTACTAGAACTTCAAGAATTATATTGAATTGATAGGTAAAGAGAGGGAAACCCTGTCTAGTCACCGCTTTTAGTGGGATTGCTTCAAGGTCCTCTCCATGTAGTCTGATGTTGTCTACTGGTTTTCTTTGTACTGCTTTTACTCTGTTTAGGTATGGGCATTGAATTCCTGTTTGTTCCAAGACTTTTAACATGAAGGGATGTGGTATTTTGTCAAATTGTTTTTCTGCATCTAATGACATGATATGTGGGTTTTTTTTCTTTGAGTTTGATTAAGTAGTGGATTACATTGATGGATTTCTGTATATTGAACCATCCCTGCATCCCTAGGATGAAGCCTACTTACTTGTGGTGAATGATAATTTTGATGTGTTCTTGGATTCAGTTGGCAGGAAAATTTTTAAGATTTTTTGCACCAGTAGTCATGAGGGAAATTGGTCTAAAGTTCTCTTACTTTGTTGGATCTTTGAATGGTTTTGTTATCAGCATAATTGTGGCTTCATAGAACGAGTTGGGTAGTGTTTCTTCTGTCTGTTTTTTGTGAATAGTATGAAAAGTTTGGTGATAGCTCTTCTTTGAAGGTTTGATAGAATTCTGCATTAAAACCATCTGGTACTATGCTTTTTTGTTTCTTTGTTTGTTTGTATTGGAGAATTTCAATGACTACTTCTATTTCTTTAGGGTTTGTGGGATTGCTTAGATGGTCTCTCTGATACCGATTTAACTTTGGTATTTTGTATCTGTCTAGAAAATTGTCCATTTCATCTAGATATCCCTGATGTGCTGAGTATAGGCTTTTGAACTACGTTCTGATGATTTTTTTTTCATTTCTTAAATTTCTGATGTTATATCTCCTGTTTCATTTCTATTTTTGTTAATTTGGATACTATCTCTGTTCCCTCTGGTTAGTCTGGTTAATTGTGCATCTATGTTGTTGATTTTTATCAAGAACAAGCTTCAGGGTTTTGTTGTTGTTGTTGTTGTTGTTGTTGTTGTTGTTGTTGTTTTGATTTGGTTATGGTTTTTTGTTTTAGGATTCTTTATATACTTCTTCGTTTCTGTGTAGTTGATTTCAGCCCTGAGTTGGGTGATTTCCTGCCTTCTACTCCTCTTGGGTGTATTGCCTTCTTTCTGTTCAAGAGCTTTCAGGTGTGCTATTAGGCTACTTTCCCCATTTTCTTTTTCGAGGCACTCAGAGCCATGTGTTTTCCTTAGGCAATGCATTCATTGTGCCCCCATAAGTTTGGGTATGTTGTGCCTTCATTTACTTTAAATTCTACAGTGTCTTCGTTTTTATTTCTTATTTCTTCCTTGACCAAGGTATCATTGAGTAGAGCTTTGTTCAGCTTCCATGTGAATGTGGGTTTTCCGTTATTATTGTTGCTATTGAAGATAAGTCTTAATCTGTAGTAATATGATAAGAGGCATGAGATTATTTCAATCATCTCATATCTGTTGAGGTGTGTTTTGTTACCAATTATATGGTCAGTTTTGGAGAAGGTACCATCATGTGCTGAGAAGAAATTATATCCTTTTTCTTTCATCTGAAATGTTCTATAGATATCTGTTAAATCCATTTGGTCCTAAAGTTCTGTTAGTTTCAATGTGCCACTGTTTAATTTGTTTTCCCCTGATCAGTTCATTGAGGAGAGTGTGGGGTTGAAGTCACCCACAATTACCGCATGAGGTGCTTTGGGCTTTAATAAAGTTTCTTTTATGAAAGTTGGTTCCCTTGCAGTTGGAACATAGATGTCCATAATTGAGAGTTCTTCTTGGTAGCCCCAGGTACATAAAGTAGAAAATCCCTATATCAGAATATCAACAGAATTCAGCCAAAAACTAGACACACAGCAATCCAGTATAGCTTCCCAACTCTCCCCAAGAGCTTGAATTCACTTTCTCATACCCTTGCCTATTGACTCATTGCTTCTAATTCTAGATCTGTATGCTCTCTTTTTGTACCCTCGGACACTGTTCACATGCTTAAAGCTACATGCATACACAAAATTTAAAAGAAATTAGAAAATTTAAAAGAATTAATGGTACATGCTGTTAATTCCAGCACTGGGGGAGAGGCAGGTGGGTGGATCTCTGAGTTTGTGGACACCCTGTTGTACCAAGATAGTTCTAGGGAAGCCAGGGGTATCCACAGAAACACTGTTTTGAAATAAACATAAAAAAGGTATCATGGTATGAGCTTAAAATTAATGTAGCAACTTGGGTGTCAGAAGGATTGTGCAGCAGAACTAGTGCTCTAGTGTTCATCGTATTGAGGTTGTGAGGATGATGCTTAAGTTGCAGTTTGGGACCAAAAGTGCTGAAATACATAATGAATTGATAAATCTGACAGGATGAGATGCATACAGGGAGAGGAAACCCCAAACTGTGAGATGAATGTGAGTTTACAGGAAGAAGGAAATCTAAGCCTATAGAGACTGAAGTCCAATGTGTTTAAGACAAAGCTACAGGATGTGTTGTTTGTCCTGCTCTGTTTCTTACCTTGGTCCAATCTTCTCTCCATATGTGCACATTCGTATTTATTGGAATGTGAAGGAGTGTTCTGTGCCATTGCATGTTGGAAATATATAACATGCTTTCTAATTTTATAATATGTGGCTCTCAAGATATTGCCTTGAATGTCAGTGGAGATTTTAGAACTTTGAACAGAGTGAGAGCTCCTAAAGACTAGGAGGATCACAATAGACAGTATTGTTTTCACCACAGGATGAGTGTTATCCTATCATGACCAGTGCCACAATGCAGTTAATTCAAACAAAAAGCATCTAGATAGGATGATGTGTTTGAATAATTGTCTGTCCTGTCTGGATTTCTTTGTAGATTTTTGGAAGGTCTTATATAAGGAGTCTTTCCAGACACCTATTGGTGGAGATTACAGTGTACATAGGCTCAAAATATTAATTTTTTCCATACACTTTGTATCTCCAATAGTTTATATATTCCTTATTTCCATGATCACTGTCAACACTCTATTTCTGTTGCCCTCACAAACCCCTTCTTCCCAATCAACTCTGTTTTTCCTTTAAGAGGGTTTGTGCTCCATAAATATCTCCACACCATTCAATTTTCTTCAAAATGGCATGGTGATTAGATTATAATTTCTGTGTCAGGAAGTAAGTGGAGGATACACCAGAATTAAATGGATACGTTGTCAGTAAAGCATACATTTATTTTACTGTGATATCAATATCATGCAGTGAGTTGTACACTTGTGTGGGACATTTTAGGATGGAGTGACTTATGAAGATGTGCATGTGAACTTCACTTCAGAAGAGTGGAATTTACTTGATCCTTCCCAGAAGAATCTCTACAAAGATGTGATGCTGGAAACCTACTGGAACCTCACTGTTATAGGTAAGACTGAGAATATTTCTTTTGATTTTCAAAATAAAGGACAGATGTTTCTTGGTTATCGATGATCTTATTTAGTGTAGTTGAAGACCGGGAAGATTGAGCTGAATAAAGCAGTTTCAGTGCTGAGAAAATTCACAGTACCTTGAATTTTACTCAATTTCCAATACTATATCATTCCTTTTCTTGTACTGTGATATAGGTTCTTACTGGGAAGACCATCGTATTGAAGAACAATATCAAACTTCAAGAAATCTTGGAAGGTAAGTTTCATTTGCAACTGATACAAATATGACTCTGTCAAATTTTTAATATGTTCTGAAATCTCTAAAGAAAACCATGAGTATTAAGTTTCAGTCCTTTAAGTTTAACTATTATTCCAATATTCTCTCAAATCCATGCATCTCATTGTTGTTTATCTGATTCATGTATGTAAGGCATTCCCATAAGAAAGAACACAGGGAAACAATGGCTTTAGATATAACATTATTTGATTTATAGCTCCATTAGAGCTATGCTCTGGACCTGCCAATCTGTATAGTCTCATAGTACTTAGACATTGCACATTGAGTAGTGATAAATGTATATTATAAACATTCTAATAAGCAGATAGTCCATAGTAAAACTGGTTATATTCATATTCTTGTAGTAATATTGTTAATTTTTTAATTGGGCATTTTATGAGAATCAAGAATGTTGTTGTAGAGAAACAATCTATATTCCAGATATTATGATAAACAAAAATTAAAACAGTGTGAATGTAAAGTTTAATACTTTCATTTGTCATTCTTTTTATTAGGGATATAATGTGTCACAATGGATAAAAATAATGTGAGCATAGGGATATTGAAAGAAGCAACAGAACATTTTTTTTCTTTTTTTTCATGTAAATGTTCAATTTTATCAGAAAATGTTTGTAATTCGTCATTCGTTTTTTAAATTTTTATTGGGTATATTCTTTATTTACATTTCATTTCCCTTTTTCTGGATTCCCTGCCCCCCAGATGTCCCATATGTCTTTTTCCCTCCCCTTGTTCCCCCATTCACCCCTTCCCACTTCCCTGTTCTGGTATTCCCCTGCACTGCTGCATTGGGCCTTTCCAGAACCTGGGTCCACTTTTTCCTTCTTGT
>BDUI01008162.1:48406-61742 GCA_002335545.1 Apodemus speciosus
ACACACGCACACACACGCATACACACACATGCACACACACATAATACACATATATACGCATACAGACACACGCACACACACAGACACACACACATCTCAAGACACACTGCTCAGTTTGTAGCCCGGTTGCCTGGGAACTTGCTATCCTGATAGGCTGGCCTTGAACTTGCAGGGACYGCCCCCCTTTGCCTCCTAAGTGCTGGAGCTAGGGGCATCTCGCACGCAGACYGTCCTTTCTTCTTACCCAGGCTCCGAGCTCTTGGGCAGTTTTGAGAAGGAGCTGGCGAAGCACGAGAAGAGCCGGCAGGAGCTGGCCAACGCGGAGAAGCTCTTCGATCTCCCCATCACCATGTACCCCGAGCTCATCAAAGTGCAGAAGGAGATGGGCGGGCTCCGGCTGATCTACGACCTGTACGACTCTCTGAAGGTACAGCCCCTCCCAGGGAACGCCCCAGGCTGGGGGGGGGATGTATGCCCTCGGGCGCAGCACATCCACGGTCCCTTCCTTCTGGCCTCGGCACTTGCCTTTTTAAGTTAGAGGGTCCTTTGAAGAGGGAGCCGAGAGGGGCCAGAGCCAGACATGCATCCGCCCCTTCCTTACCTGTGAGTCAGGCCCCGAGGTGCCATCTTGTCTAATGTTTCTAGATTGCCAAAGAGGAGTGGTCGCAGACCCTCTGGATCAACCTGAACGTCCAGTATCTGCAGGAAGGCATCGAAGGCTTCCTCAAGAACCTCCGCAAGCTGCCGCGGCAGGTGCGCAGCTTGTCCGTGGCCTTCCATTTGGAAGCGAAGATGAAGGCATTCAAAGACTCCATCCCCCTGCTTCTGGACCTGAAGCATGAGGCTCTGAGAGAGAGGTTAGTTCCGTCCTTCATCGGCTCAGAGCAGGACTTCAGGTTTCAAACGTGGACAGTTGGGGCAGTTCAGAAGCGAGGGTGAGAGGTGACTGGGTTGTTTGTAAGACAGTGCCAACGATTTTTATAAAAATGACCCTAACGGCTGCTTCAGTCAACGGCGTGTTCTTGTCTGTCCGCTTTTTAAAAGCAGGATTTGATTAGCTGAATCCAGGAGGAATGGAATCAGGGTACCAATGCTATTTGTGATTTTTCTTAGGGGCCTGTCTTAGGGTTTCAGCTGCTGCAAGGAAGCACCAGGACCAAAAAGCAAGTTGGGGAGGGAAGGATTTATTCAGCTCACACTTCCACACTGCTGTGTGCCACCAAAGGAAGTCAGGACAGGAACTCACACAGGGCAGGAGCCTGGAGGCGGGAGCTGATGCAGAGGCCGTGGAGGGGTGTGTCTTACCGGCTTGCTTCCCCTGCCTCGCTCAGCTTGTTTTCTTACAGAACCCAGGACCACCAGTCCCAGGGATGGCACCACCCACAAGGGGCCCTCCCTCATTTATCACAATTGAGAAAAGGCCCCACAGCTGGATCTCATGGAGGCATTTCCTCACCCGAGAGTCCGTCCTCTCTGAAAACTGTCTAAGTGACATAAAGCCAGCCAGTCCAGCACTATATTAAAAGAATAGAAAGAACCAGACATGGCCCTGCACACCAGTTGTCCTAGGGCTTGGGGGCTGAGGCAGGAGGACAGAAAGTTCCATGCTAGCCTGGGCCGTAGATCTAGTGACACACTACCTTAAAAACCAAAGGGGGAAAAGAAATGGGAACAGTGAGATTAGTCTTTTTTGGGAGGTGGGGGTGAGATAGGTTTCTACTCTATAGCCCAGGCTAGCCTAGAAAGTCACTATGTCCCCCAGGCTATCAATCTCATGGCAGTCTTTCTCAGTCTCCCACATGCTGGGATTATAGGCAAGAGCTATCATACCCGGCTTGAAATGAATCCTAACCCTCACCCCCATACACACTTTAAAGATCATTTACATTTTAAATTATGTTTATGCATGTGCATGAGTGTGTGTGTGTGTGTGTGTGTGTGTGTGTGTGTGTGCCTGTAGAAGCCAGAGGGCATCAGATCCCGTAGAGCTGGTGTTACAGATGACTGGGAAACTCCGTGTGGGTTCTGGGAACTGAACCCAGGTCCTCTGCAAGGGCAGCCTGTGCGCTAACCGCTGAACCATCTCACCGGCCCTTGATGATAGATTTAACCGACTCAATATCCGAGACACCATTTCCACACGTAACTGAGACATGTGGCTTCCTTAAAAACCACACCTTGAAATCTGACCTGCTTTGTACAGCCCCGTGGGTCTTGGGCCACCCAGCAGTGACATACAGCTTGTGGCTATGCAGGATGCACAAGTCCTCTGGTGTTTGATGGAGCGGCTCATCCCAACCTGCTCTGTGCCAATGGGAGCTAGCCAGGGTTCTGTGGCTCCTCCCTCCCTCGTGTGCCCCATCCTCCTCTGTCACATTTCCCAGAGACTGGTCGTGGAGTCCCAGGATCATGGAGTCACACCAAGCCACTTGATTTTGCTTAGTGAGAAAGTTGTCATTTCCCCATTTCCCACTAGTCAATCTGGTGTCGTCTGGAGCTGGAATGTTCTCGTGAGGCTCCTGTGTGGAAGGTCCCCAGTAGAGACACTGTTGTTAGGTGACTTTAGAAGGTGGAACCTGTTAGTGTCAGGCCCCACTTCCCCGCCCTGTCACGAGATGAACACATTGCCACACCCCGTGCCCCTAGACACGGCTCTCCCTCACCAAGGCCAGGATGACCGTAGGCGGAACCCTCTGCACCTTCTCGCCATCAAGTCCCTTCTCAGGCACTCTTTCCAGGGAGACGACGAACCCACAGCCCCGTTCACACCAGCAAGAAGGGCTCTCCTGGGTTCTTGTGGCTTTAGCACCTATTTCTGTCCCGCRGAGCCCAGGGTGGCAGCCACAGGCCCAGCCAACGTGGCACAGCTGCGTCCCTGCACCTCTGGCAGACCCAGAAGGCTTTCACCCTTCACTCACTGAGCTGTTCMCTGCACTAAACAAAGACCCYCATTCTGTGACCTTGTAGCCCGTTCTGTGACCTTGTAGCCTGTGGTTCCCAGGTTCTGGCCATGTCCCTGCTTGTCATAGCTGAGGGTCACATCTGATGTCAGGGATTTCACCCCCCAATTCCTTTTTTTTTTCCAGGCAGGGTCTAGGTTATAGCCCAGGCTAGCCTCAAGCTCCATACTGTCTTTTTTAGTCTTTCACAGGCCTACACTATTACTCCAGTCCATCCAGTGTGCCCCCCCCCCACTCCTCAGCATCCAGAACAGTTAGTACTTACAAGCTGTGGCATGTGGCTCAGTGACAGAGCAGTTGCCCAGCATGTCTGAGGCCCAGGGTCCTGTCCCCTGCTCTGCATAAAACAACTGGCTTGAAGTTAAGCCGCATATCAGTGGTACCAGCGTTCTGGTCGATAGCAGACCGTACGCCATTTCACGCAGGGCCAGATGTGTCACAGGCCTGACCACGTGGGTTCGTGTAGCACTCTGTGAAGTTCACGCTTACCTGAGATCTCCTGGTGATGTATTTCTAAGGACACATTCCCTTGTGAACACAAGAGGGTGTTTAATTTGTAGACTTGCTCCACTGTCTGTTGACCATCTGTCCAGTCAGAGGATCCTTTCCCTGAGACCAGGACTGGGCCTGTGGTTACCAGGCACTGCCCAGCAGAGTCAGTGCTGGACCAATACTTCCCAACATATTTGGGGCTCTGTGATTGGCACCAGGCTCTCCCACAGGCAGAGGCCAGGTCCGAAAAACTAGAGGCCGCACATTTTCTCAGTAGCAAAGACACGCACAGGGCTTGCCAGCTATTTCCTGGTTTTAACTCGGGGAGGAGGATTTGGAAGAACTCGGGAGTATAATCCCGCAACGTCCCATGTCGCTGTGGAGGTTCTCCCAYAGGGCCTGAACTGTGGCTGAACTGGGAACAATTAATCTCATCTCTGYGCTTGTCTGGGTGCTTATTGATAACCCAACGCTTTTTCAGACACTGGAAAGAGCTCATGGAGAAAACAGGCGTGTTCTTCGAGATGACGGAGACCTTCACGCTGGAGAACATGTTCGCCATGGAGCTGCACAAGCACACAGAAGTGCTCAATGAGATTGTCACTGCGGCCGTCAAGGAGGTCGCTATCGAGAAGGTGCGGAAGGACAACCTTCGATCTCCGAGCTGCAGCTGGATCCAGGGCCTCCACCCACTCCTCCTGAATCTTTGGTTCATTGGGATAGATTTGTAGCATGTAGCCAAGGCTGGCTTTGAACCTGTGATCTTCCTGCCTCAGTTTTCCCAGTTCTGGGATCACAGGATGCTCTGCTGCTCCCAGCAAAGGCTGTCTTTTTAAACTTTCCCTAGTATCTAAGTAAATAGAACCTCTGCCTTTGTTTCATTTTTTGACACCCCTGATTAGAGTTTCATGTTCTACTTATTGATGAAGAAATAGGCACCCCTTGGGAAAAAATGAAAAATAAGCACATCCCTCCCAGCCTGAACACCTGAAGACAGTTGTTGTCCTACTAAGTGTTGCTCCCTGCTTAAGACGCAGGCACGAGATGCCATGYGAGCCCRTTTTATAAAACTAATACAAGCTAACAAAAAGCTAAAAGATGTGTGGACACCTGGCACGCGTGGACACATCCATATATATGTATAAAACACATACAATAGTGTGTACACATATGCAATGCACATGTACATATTCACACACACACCTCTAAACAAATACATATACATAGTATGCATAGACATTGTCTTAGTTACACTTCTCAGTGTCGAGACAAAATACCCCTCCAAAAGCCACTGAAGGAGAGAAGGGCTTATTTTGGCTCACGGTTTAAAGGCACAGTCCGTCACTGTGGGGAAGGCATGGCAGGAGCGCTGTGTGTGTGGCAGCTGGCCACATAGCATCTGCAGTCAGGAGCATTACTGCCTGCCTTGCTTTCTCTTTTTTTATTCAGCCCAAGACCCCAGCCTAGGGGATGGTGCCACCACAGTGGGCAGATCTCTCTAACTGAACCTAATTAAGAGAATCCCTCAGAGGCATGCCGAGGGGCCTGCCGCACTAGAGATTAATTCACACTTATGATAAACATCTACATATAGGCATACACATGAGCACATATCAGTGTGGATTTCTTCAGATAATGGAATGATAGTGGACTTCGCTTTTTGAATGTGGACTTTCTCGCCCAGCAGTGGAGACCCCCTGGTTGAACAGGAAGCTGCCGGGTTGAGAACCCAGTTTTGGTACTTGGCAGCATCCCTGGGCCCCCACGTGGCCTTTCTGAGCCTATGTCTGTATAACAATGTGGCCTTTTTGGAGCGGGGGTCAGACGAGATCCTACTCGGCAGAGTGCAAGTCTGGCAGGCAGGAACACTGTTGCTGCGAGAATCTCAACTTTSCTGTGATTGAGTTGGGACAATAGTTGAGTTGCTAACAGGTGGACACAGTAGGGTCTTTCTCTCCGTCTGTGGGCTCGAATGCTTCTCTGCGCTCTCCCAACCAGGCCGTGAAGGAGATCCTAGACACYTGGGAGAACATGAAGTTCACTGTGGTCAAGTACTACAAAGGCACGCAGGAGCGAGGTTACGTCTTAGGGTCCGTGGACGACATTATCCAGTGCTTGGATGACAACACCGTCAACTTGCAGAGCATCTCCGGGAGCAGATTCGTGGGGCCTTTTCTGCAAACTGTCCACAAGTGGGAGAAGACACTGTCTCTCATAGGGGAGGTCATCGAGGTGAGAGCACAGGGAACGGACAGCAAGCTGCCCGTTCCGACGGGGAACCTACACGGGACATTTGTGCTGAGAAACGAAGGACTCTTGACTCAGGTGGGGTGGGGGCAAGAGGGCAGTTGGGAAGATTGATGAGTTTTGATTTCAGGGAACTAATGTTTAATTTCTAAGATTCCTACTTGGCCTTTTAAAGCGTCCCTGCTCCTTTTCCATACCCCCTGTTCTTGTTGCATGAGTGCTTCCCATTTTCATCTGCCTTTCATAAAGGCTTGAAAGCTTGGCCTGTCATACTGGGTGGTGGGTCAGTCCTGTGCCAACAGTGCTGGACCAGGCCTTCGTGAGTAAGCCAGATCAGTCAGGCTCAGTTCACTATTTCTGAGTGGCTGAGGGTTTTCTCCTCCCCAGTCCATAGATAAACATATTTTCTCATTCATATCCTGGTTCTCTGGCAAAGAAACGTGATCCCGGTCCTTCGTACTTGAACATTCTTGACYTGTACTTGTTTTTGTCTTTGACTCTTTACTTGTGAAAGCTTTTTTGTAGGACATAGTTTTGTTGTTGTTATTGTTGGTGTTGTGTTGGTGGTGATGGTGACAGTGGTGGTGGTGTGTATGTGTTTGTGTATATGCATGTGTGTATATATGAGTGTGTGTATGTTTTTCAGGAGATTGAACCTAGGGTCTCATGTATATAAAGCAAGCTCTTTACCACTGAGATATCTCCGCGGCCCTCTTCTTTATGATTTAAATTTTTATTGAGATGAATTTTATGTAATATAACTTTGACTATTTTGTTCTATCTATCTATCTATCTATCCATCTATCTATCTAGCTTTTGTTTCTTTTATGAGACAGGGTTTCTCTGTGTAGCCCTGGCTGTCCTGGAACTCACTCTGTAGACCAGGCTGCCCTCAAACACAGAGACCACCTGCCTCTGCCTCCCAAGTGCTGGAGTTAAAGCGATGTGCTACAAGCCTGGCTCCACCTTGTTTTTTGAGACAAGGTCTCTNTGGGAGAACATGAAGTTCACTGTGGTCAAGTACTACAAAGGCACGCAGGAGCGAGGTTACGTCTTAGGGTCCGTGGACGACATTATCCAGTGCTTGGATGACAACACCGTCAACTTGCAGAGCATCTCCGGGAGCAGATTCGTGGGGCCTTTTCTGCAAACTGTCCACAAGTGGGAGAAGACACTGTCTCTCATAGGGGAGGTCATCGAGGTGAGAGCACAGGGAACGGACAGCAAGCTGCCCGTTCCGACGGGGAACCTACACGGGACATTTGTGCTGAGAAACGAAGGACTCTTGACTCAGGTGGGGTGGGGGCAAGAGGGCAGTTGGGAAGATTGATGAGTTTTGATTTCAGGGAACTAATGTTTAATTTCTAAGATTCCTACTTGGCCTTTTAAAGCGTCCCTGCTCCTTTTCCATACCCCCTGTTCTTGTTGCATGAGTGCTTCCCATTTTCATCTGCCTTTCATAAAGGCTTGAAAGCTTGGCCTGTCATACTGGGTGGTGGGTCAGTCCTGTGCCAACAGTGCTGGACCAGGCCTTCGTGAGTAAGCCAGATCAGTCAGGCTCAGTTCACTATTTCTGAGTGGCTGAGGGTTTTCTCCTCCCCAGTCCATAGATAAACATATTTTCTCATTCATATCCTGGTTCTCTGGCAAAGAAACGTGATCCCGGTCCTTCGTACTTGAACATTCTTGACYTGTACTTGTTTTTGTCTTTGACTCTTTACTTGTGAAAGCTTTTTTGTAGGACATAGTTTTGTTGTTGTTATTGTTGGTGTTGTGTTGGTGGTGATGGTGACAGTGGTGGTGGTGTGTATGTGTTTGTGTATATGCATGTGTGTATATATGAGTGTGTGTATGTTTTTCAGGAGATTGAACCTAGGGTCTCATGTATATAAAGCAAGCTCTTTACCACTGAGATATCTCCGCAGCCCTCTTCTTTATGATTTAAATTTTTATTGAGATGAATTTTATGTAATATAAATTTGACTATTTTGTTCTATCTATCTATCTATCTATCTATCTATCTATCTATCTATCTATCTATCCATCCATCCATCCATCCATCCATCCATCCATCCATACATCCATCCATCTATCTATCTATCTAGCTTTTGTTTCTTTTATGAGACAGGGTTTCTCTGTGTAGCCCTGGCTGTCCTGGAACTCACTCTGTAGACCAGGCTGCCCTCAAACACAGAGACCACCTGCCTCTGCCTCCCAAGTGCTGGAGTTAAAGCGATGTGCTACAAGCCTGGCTCCACCTTGTTTTTTGAGACAAGGTCTCTCCCGGGACCTGGAGCTCGCCGACTGCCTAGACCGGCTGGCCCATGAGCTCCAAGCATCCTCCTGTCTCCACCCTCTCAGGGCTGGTGTTACAGAAGCACACCACCATGCCCAGGTTTGACATGGGTCCTCGGAAGCTCCACTCACATCTTCATGCTTGAGCAGTGGGCAGCTTCCGGCCCGAGCAATCTCACCGACTAAATTAACCACTTTAGAACGTGCAGGTCAGGGGCCTTAGAGTATTTGTGTTATACAAACTCTGCATCCATTCGGTTCTGAAATTTTCTCAGCACTGTGAAAGAAAACCCCCAGGCCATTGCTTCCCAGCTCCCTTGTCCCCTGTGCCCAGGATCCACACATTGGCTTTCTATTTCCACGTCGGCCTCTTCTGTATGTCTCATCTGTATGAAGTCACACACAAGGCCTGTGTGTCTGCATAAGATGTTCAAGGCTCACCCACATGGTGGCATCTGTCTTCGTTTCTCTCCTTTTCATGGTTAACCGATATTCTGTGGCATGGCCAGACCACCTTTGATGTATCCTGCCTCCCGGGTCCTGGGTGTTAATGGCAGTGCGGCTGGGAGAGATCCTGCCTAAATTACGTGTCTGGCCCTCATTGTTCCTTTCTTTGGTGTCTGTATCTGGAAACAAAATGGCCGAAACGGTGGCATGAGGCTTGTCATACGACTTCCATACTGGTCACTGACAATCGCAGGGCTCCAAGTTCTACATGTAACTAGACGTGTCTTCCCCGCCCAGGACTGGAGTGGGGAGCATTATTTTGCTTTTTAGTAAATCTTTCTTCTTTAAACTGTTACATCTCTGCCCAGTAATCCCCAACTCTCCAGGATCTGTTCTGAGATGTCCTGACAATGCCCAGAACCCAGACAGTACCGAACCCCATACAACTGCTTCCCTGTGCACGTACACTCATGGAAAAGTCAATTTTACAGGTCCAGTCTGCTCAGAGGCGAGCCACAGTGACTATTAGTACACAGAGTGCCCGTGACAGCAGCATCTCAGAACTGTGCGAATGTCCTCTCTGCACACCTTCTGAACTACTGTATTTTTAGACTCCTGTTGACCACAGTTAACCTAAACCTGGGAAAGCAAAAGTGAAGATCCAGGGGGCTAGGTGGGGGAGGTAGAAGGGGCCGTGGCCAGGTCTCTGCACACAGTGTCGCTTGGCCTGCTAAGTTCTCGTTCTCACCGAGCTGACTCGGATGTGTCCTGAAGCAGGGAGGGATTATGTGTGTGTTGCTGGCGTCCCTGCTCACCCTCTGACTTTGATGCGATACGTTTTCAGATCTGGATGCTGGTTCAGAGGAAGTGGATGTACCTGGAGAGCATCTTCATTGGTGGCGACATACGGTCCCAGCTGCCGGAGGAGGCCAAGAAGTTTGACAACATCGACAGGATATTTAAGAGGGCAAGTGACCAGAATGAAAGTGGACAAGGCCAGTGTGAGAGTAGGCGGGGCCAGTGTGAGTGGGCGGGGTCAGTGTGAGGCATTTCTTTTTCTTTCTTTTCTTTCTTTTTCTTTTTCTTTTCTTTCTTTCTTTTCTTTTTCTTTTTTTTTTCAAGACAGTGTTTCTCTGTGTAGTCTTGGCTGTCCTGGAACTCACTCTGTAGACCAGGCTGGCCTCGAACTCAGAAATCCGCCTGTCTCTGCCTTTCCCAAAAATCTAGTGTGTGTGTATGTGTGTGTGTGTGTTTGCACGCAGTATTTCTGCCACCTTGACTGACACCCCACTATCTCCCTGACCTCTTCCAGATTATGGGGGAGACGCTGAAAGACCCGGTGATAAAGCGATGCTGTGAGGCCCCAAACCGCCTCCACGACCTGCAGACCATCAGCGAGGGCCTGGAGAAGTGCCAGAAGAGCCTCAACGACTACCTGGACTCCAAGAGGAACGCCTTCCCCAGATTCTTCTTCATCTCGGATGACGAGCTGCTCAGCATCCTGGGTAACAGTGACCCACTGTGTGTGCAAGAGCATATGATCAAGGTGAGGTCCCGCGGTGACGGTCTCCATTTCCCAACCTAGGGCTGATTAGTGATCCCCAGGTTCAATCCCTCACTCTGCTGCATGTGCCTGGACCGCTCTGGCCCCATGTTCACACTAGCGAGGTCTTTTTCCTTTTTTTCTGAAAACCCACTTATTTTAGTCAGAGTTTCTATTCCTGTGCAAACATCATGACCAAGAAGCAAGTTGGGGAGGAAAGGGTTTATTCAGCTTACACTTCCACACTGTTGTTCATCACCAAAGGAAGTCAGGACTGGAACTCACACAGGCCAGGAAGCAGGAGCTGATGCAGAGGCCATGGGGGGAATGTGTCTTACTGGCTTGCTTCCCCTGGCTTGCTCAGCTTGCTATCTTATAGAACCCAAGAAAACCAGCCCAGGGATGGCACCACCCACAAGGGGCCCTCCCCCTTGATCACTAATTGAGAAAATGCCCCCCAGCTGGATCTCATGGAGGCACTTCCTCACCTGACGCTCCTTTCTCTGGGATAACTCCAGCCTGTGTCAAGTTGACACAAACCAGCTGGTACACCACCTTAGGTTTGTACCATGCTGTGTACAATTAGCCTGTCACCCTGGCCAGCAAACAGCACACTGGGTCGCGGACATCAGTCTAGGGTAGCTCTGAGAGTGTCCTGGACGCGATGGGTGGTTGGACTCACGCCAGCACCCCATCCCACCGTCCTGCAGATGTATGATAACATAGCCATGCTGCGCTTCCACGACGGAGACAGCGGGGAGAAGCTGGTGTCCGCCATGATCTCGGCAGAGGGAGAAGTCATGAACTTCCGCAAGATCATCCGGGCCGAGGGCCGTGTGGAAGACTGGATGACGGCCGTGCTGAACGAGATGAGGAGGACCAACAGGCTCATCACCAAGGAAGCCATCTTCAGATACTGCGAAGACAGAAGCAGGTGATCCRGATGTGCGAGGGCGTGTGAGGATGAGCGACTCGATCCTATCCTGCGGCTTGGCGCAGGGGGTGATTTCCAAGTGTGAGCGGTCAGGCTTGCTGACACTGCAAGGAGGCTTTCCTTGCCGTGGCAACCCAGCTGCTGAACACGGTTTCAACTGATGAACTCTGGGTAGTTCTTTCTAGGTGGACAAGGCACTAGCTTGTGAGCTTGGGGGATACGTTTAGAGATTCAATTTGGGCAGGGGGTATGGCTCTACAGTAGTTCCTGCCTACAATCCCCCAGTGAGGGGCTGGGGGCATGGCTAAATGGAAGACCATCTGATTAGAGTCCCCCAATGAGGGGCTGGGGGTGTGGCTCAATGGAAGACCATCTGATTAGAATCCCCCAATGAGGGGCTGGGGGCGTGGCTCAGTGGAAGAACATCTGATTAGAAGCCCCCAGAGGTAGAATGCTCACCTAGCATGCATGGCGATACCCAGCCCTACAAGAATGAATGAATGAATGAATGAATATGAACTCCCTGTGCCCACTCCATTCCAGGCACCAGTCACTGGGGCCTGTGCCAGGAGCTCTRCTATCCCTAGCCTTTTGGGGCTTTTTTGCTGGCCTCACTGTGAGATCAGTGCCTAGCAGTCAGGAGCAGCCCAGACAGGATCCCAGTGGGCGGGTGCCTTGCTGCATACGCCCCTCCATGGTAGACTCTCAGCCAGGACTCTATCGATGAGTCATTGACAGATATGCAGATGTGTAGTCAGGAGCCCACGAGCCGGTCCCTGTCTTGGTACTTCACGGTCTAGCCCCGGCGTTTTCCCGGCCTTCATGCCCCGTTCCTGGGCAGACATGAGCCGCTGCAGCCGKCTGTCTGGCCCGTGACCGGCGTGCTCCCCCTGCAGGGTGGACTGGATGCTGCTGTACCAGGGCATGGTGGTGCTGGCCGCCAGCCAGGTGTGGTGGACTTGGGAAGTGGAAGACGTCTTCAACAAGGTCAAGCAAGGGGACAAGCAGGCTATGAAGAACTACGGCAAGAAGATGCACAGCCAGATCGACGATCTGGTCACACGGATCACCATGGAGCTAAGCAAAAATGACCGCAAGAAATACAACACCGTCCTCATCATTGACGTGCACGCCCGGGACATCGTGGATTCCTTCATCCGGGGCAGGTGGGTCCCTCCCCCGGGGATACTGGGATGGCTTTACTGTGCTGTCCTCCCGCGGTCCACCCAGCTACCGCTTCTCCCTTCCCTTCCCCTCCCCTCCCCTCCCCGCGCAGCATCCTTGAGGCCCGGGAGTTTGAGTGGGAGAGCCAGCTGCGCTTCTACTGGGACCGAGAGCCAGACGAACTCAACATCCGCCAGTGCACGGGGACCTTCGGCTACGGCTACGAGTACATGGGCCTCAACGGACGGCTGGTCATCACGCCCCTCACCGACCGCATCTACCTGACGCTCACGCAGGTGACGCTCGCCCCTGAGCACAGCTTGACGGCTCTTCTCCACACGAGTCTTAGCTTTGAGTTCAGGAAGCATCTTCCACTTGGAGTCTGACTTGTCACAATTGGAATTGAAACCCCCAAGGACATCTCCCTGGGACGCAGGTCCCGCGGTGGTCCCTATGCAGTGGCAACAGAGTCAGAGGGTAATAGAAAATTGCAGAAACGTCTAAGATGTATAATACCAAAGCGTATTGGACCGTGAGAAGGCGCGGAGGAGATCATGCCTCCTCTCAGGATGGGGCAGTGTGTTAGCTGTCCATCGTAAGGCACATTCTTTTGTTTGTGGTACCGTGGCTAGGACGGAGGGCCTTGTACGTGCTAAGCGAGAGCTTAGCCAGGGAGCTGTACCAGAGTCTGCACACAGCGCCTGTGCGATGGGCCCCTCAGCTCACAGCTGAGCTTCAAGCCCACAAGTGATCGGAAGGGCAAACCCCATGACAACACTGGACCGTGAGCCCTTTGTCTTTCTAAAAACAAATGTCAACTTCAGCCAAGGGTGGGCCATGCTTGTAATCCTGGTACTAGGAGGTGGAGGAGGAAGGAGCAGGAGTTCAAGGTCACCCCCAGCTACACAGCAAGTTGTTTTTTTTTTTTTTTTAACTTGTTTTTCTTAAGATCTATTTATTATGTAGACAGTATTCCACCTGCATGTGTGCCTGCATGCCGGAAGAGGGCGCCAGATCTCACTACAGATGGTTTCATAGCAAGTTTTAGGCCAACCTGGGCTATGTGAAACCCCATTTCAGGAACAAAATGATTAAGCCTTTCTGTGAGTTAGGGGTCTAACAAGACAGGATCAGGGGAGAGCACAAACTTAAGCATTTTATGACAGAGAGGTTGGAGGCAAGTTAGTATCCTAGTCTACTGCTGGCCAGCTGGACAGACAGGACAGAGGACCGGAGGGAACCGCTTACACTGGG
>BDUI01008164.1:23278-36336 GCA_002335545.1 Apodemus speciosus
CATGAAACTGTACTTTACCCTTTCAAGGGCAATTTAGCCATCCATTTCAAAAACCCTCACAGGCGGTTCACTCACCACATAGCTCCTTTCTTAGGTGAGCGGGAACTACTTGGGCACAGGGAAGCCAAACCTAACCGTACACAGACCAATCACTCACTCATGTAATATAAATAGTAATTCCTCATCAAATAAACTGCTCTTCTGCTGAGATGCTGACTTAACCTTAAATGCCATGTTTAGTTTTACTTGGCTCTTCCAACAAGTTTTTAAGCCAGGGCCTCACGATGGAGCAACAGCGGCCCACAGCTCATTTGCACTGCCTTAAATTCTGGATTAAGAGCACGGGCCTCCATCCGCAGCTGGAGACACGTTAGCATGAAAGCTGCACTGCTTCTTCCCACAGAAGTCACTTTTACTTTCTAGCATTGTCATGACATAGAAATTTTTTTTTTCCCAGTAAGACTCCAGACACTAAACTGTTGGTGGCAAGAAAACCTTTTATTCAACTGTGGTTCAAAGAGTTGTTTTTCATTATTATTTTTAAGGAATGAACGCGTTTTGATGACCAGACTTTCAAAAACAAATCTTTGCCAAGTAGTTTATTTCTAAAACCTCATTTACGGCAAGTAACTATCTACAGCTAAGTCATACCATAAACATGTTAAAAGGCTACTCAACACTGAAAGACTTCTATGACCAGCAAGTCTTTAACAAGTGCAAAAAAGGGATCAAAACCATGCCATTGACAAGTGACTTACCCCAGGACTCCTGGACGGCTTGCCAGTTTTAGTCTTTGGAGGTCCCCGAAAACCATTTTAATGTTACCATGTTACTGCTGCTGAGTAATAGTGCAAGTGCTAAAATGCAAAATTCAGATGTACAGGGTTTGGAAATCATGCAGGCTTAGATGCAGAGAAAAAAACTTACAATAATTCACGATCCTTTTACAGAGGATACTGTATAATGAAACAATGTGTTCATAACAAGTCTCTAAAGGATATAAAATTTTAAAACACGCAACTTGCAAAATGACAAACCTATTTATCATAATCTATTTAGGTAAGGGCATTAGGGAAATTACCAACACAAAAACTGTCACATTCTTCCAGTTAGAAAAGGAGCCCCTCAGTTCTCAGTAGTTACAGGAAAGTACAATAATCAATGTATTATTGCTTTTACATTAACAATGCATTGACAGTCTAATCTGATTTTGTGAGCATATTTATTCATCACTATATAACCCCCACATTCAGGAGGGCAAAAGCCTACCTCACTTAAGACTGCCACAGATAAGACAACCCACCCTACTAGTTCTTAAAGCTATCAGGCTTCTTAATGGATTCAGGCACATGGTTTCTTGGTTTCTTCTACTTCATCCCTATTGCAATTAATTCCACTTTTCAAATCCCAAACAGAAAGGTGCTTATCCCTTCTTTTCCACTGATATGCTCTGCTACAAAGCATTTTAAAACAACCGTTTTGACCCCTCTCCCAAATATTTTTAGAAGGCATGATTCCCCACTGGAGATTTACACAGCCATGTAAACAGAAAACCACTCACGTGCACAGAGGCACTAGAACAGGCTGGAGGGCAACTGCTTACCATTTTAGGTGCGGTCACCCAGACTTAAGATAAACTAGATTAAAAACAAAAYAACCCAAAGAAAAACTTTCACTTTGGACAATGCAAGAACAAATAGCAATTAAGTCTGGGTATCAGGTGTCAATGCATGACAGGTGATGAATCCATTTGACTTGAGACAACTTTTCAAATAAGTTTATTTGAAGCAAAATAAACTACTGCCAAGAAACTTTATGAAAGTTCCATCTCAAAAGGGTCAAAAAGGGGAATTAACTGCTATGAATTCTTTGCATTCAGGGCTGCAAAACAAAGACACATATTATTTAAATCAGTTTTATTTAAGAATTTCCAACAATGACAACTCTTATAAAAAGCATCCAAGCACAGGACACAGAACTGCAGCAAACAGCATTCTTATGAGTAGCTAACAGACATGAGAACTTCCACCCTTCTTTGAGACACCTGAGCTCACTGGTGAACTCTGCTTCCAAGTTCTCTTGCAAAGCACACCACAAGCTCAGGCCATGTTCGCAGCCCATCAGCTTCAGTTCACGTTCCCACACTTCCAGATCAGTGACAGAGGAGAGCACACACCATACAGCATTCACAGCAGTTGACAGAGGGAGGGATGTACAAGTATTTCACTTAACACATTCAGCTAATGCGGGTTGCCTAAGAACAAAACTCAAAGTCTTCCAACAGATGTGGATGTCCTTTGATGTAAAAACATTCGTACGTTATTTGCTATCATTGCTCTCTGCACACTCTCTCACCAAAGCCACAGGGTTGAGTGACACATCTCTCCAAGTTAAAAAATATCCATTTTCCACCACCAAGTCTCTGCACGCGCTCTCCTTTTCTCGCTCATACTAGCCTTTCATGCCTCGGCACCACCATCAATCCCACACAAGGTTTCAAAAGTTCAAACAGCCTTCTGGTTCCATATCACAGCCTTGCGTTCATAGCGTTGATACGACTCCATGAAATAAAGAGTAGCGGATAAAAATGGAACACCCACCGTCAAAGACGCAGCCTGTGCAGCGTGATGACGAATTCTTGGATGAGAAAGCATGTAGACAGAAGTATCCTATGGCAGAATATTTACAGCACTACTTTCAATGAAGTGCTTCTTCCATAAACATTTGAAATGAGATGAACTGCAGAGATTAAATGAAGGCTTCATATTGTACTTTCGTATATGAAGGAAGACAAGTGTTAAAACAAAACCAAAAGAACCAAACACCATGACATCATGATCTCCCAAATGGAGATTTTCCTAAGGAAAAAATTCATAGGGTGGGATTCAAATTAAAATAAGGGAGAAAAGAATGTAGTTCTAACCAATGGTTTCTACTCTGAACATGCAAAGAATTCATTAACAATTCCAATGATAGAATATTACAGAGAAACCTTCTGAGATCAATTGTAGTGTTGGTTTACCAATTAGGTAAACAGCAGTTCACTTTCACCCACTCAGTATTTTAACCCTTTATATAACAAAACTTATAAAATTCATTTAGCTTTTCCCTCTTTTTTTTTCTAAAGAAAAATGTCAAAAATACTGCTGAATATACTCCACACTGAACAAACCAATCTGAAAATTTTAGTACATATGTATTTTACAATATACTTACCATGAGTTTAGAAAAATTTGAATCCCACCATTCTAAATCTACCTAACCGACCAACCACCCTACCAACCACCCTCACTGCCTACATTCCCCAGCCAGAGGATTTTGAATCCATGCTTGAGCCAAAGCCTCCATTAAAACCACTTCCTGATCCTGCATTTGATGCTGACCCCCAACCAAGGGGGGCACCAGAATTAGAACCACTGTAGGAATTATTTCCAGAACCAAAAGCCTGATTTGGCTCCCTCTGCATGCTGCCCTGGCTTTGGTTATTCCCAGATGGGCCTGACTGGTTCTGCTGGCTGGCCAACATGCCCATCATACCCCAACTGCTCTGCAATGCCGCCTGAGCCGCAGCCATCATTGCTGGGTTAATGCTAAAAGCACCAAAGTTCATCCCTCCACCCATATTACCACCCTGGTTATTTCCCAAGCCAGCTCCACCCCCTCTACTGTTACCAAACCCACCCTGATTCCCAAAGCCACCTGGATTACCACCAAATCTTCCACTTCTTTCTAACTGTCTATTGCTATTGTGCTTAGGTTCAGCATTGGATATATGCACGCTGATTCCTTTAATGATCAAATCCTCTCCACAAAGAGACTGGGCAACCTATAAGAAACAAGGATGTAAATGATTAGATCACTGACTACAACACCAACACAGCAATAAAACCCAGATCTCAGTATAATCCAACTAAGTAGGAGGAAAAATAGGCAGTTAATGCTAACTTCACTTTAACCCAATCATCAGCCTTTAGCTATGGTAATGTTAACAGCAGTATTTGTAACTTAAAAAGATATGTAACAGCCCCAAAGTCCAAATACTAAAAAACACCTGAAGGGCATCTRTCTAAATCCTGCAAAAAGGGAGGGTGGCAAGCAGCTGGACAAGCCCCTCATCATTTTCAGGACTGACTGAGCGGGAGACTGAGCTCAGCTCCTAGTGTGCCATGCTGGAACACATACAGTAGCACTGAACCAGATACATTCCCAGCCCTGGAACAAATTAACAAGAAAAATACCTTATCATCTGCAAAGGTAACAAAGGCAAAAGCTCTGAATGGTTTGGGAATGAAGACATCTACCACTTCTCCATACTGACAGAAAAACTGCTGAAGCTCTTCGGCAGTCATGTCCTCCGTACAACGTCCGACAAACACCTTTCTGCTTCTCAAAGGCTCATCTGGGCTTTGCTGGTTAAAAGGAACAGGAGAAGTAGTAAACACATCACATCAATACATACTTTAAATCCCTTCTCACCTTGGGTGCTTTTGTTTCTAAAGGTGAGGTCTTACTGTGTACACCTGGTGCCTTCTAAGGTTAGAAGAGACTGTCACCCAGAACTGGGGTGTGCTGCTACGTGGGTGCTGAAAATGGTATCATCAATCCTCTCCAAGAGCAACAAATACTATTTGCCAGCCAGATTCATTTCCTTGGGAATTTCAAAGACAGGCTCTTATCTACCCCAGAATGGTCCTAAACTTGATATTCTCCCGTGTTTGAGAATTACAGGAATGTAACATCATCATGCCTTGTTTTATACACTGAAAGCCCATTTATACATAAGGATAGAGGCTGATGCTATCAGTCACCCCCCACACACACACACACATCTTCCTTTTTGAAGCTGGATTTCTCACTGAACCTTGTAATTTGGTTACACTGGTGGCTAGTAAGCTCCAAAGATTTACCTGCCTCCCGCTCTCCAGGGGCTGGGATTACAAGTTACTCGCTACCACACCCAGCTTTTTAAAAAAGCAAAAACAAAAACTTGCATCTGCTTGCTTAGGTATGGGAGCTCATACCTTAAATCCCAACACTTGGAAGGTAGAGGCAGGGGAGTTAAGTTGAGGCCAGTTTGGTCTACACAGTGAGTTCCACGACAGCCAGGGCTATTGAGAGAAACCTGTGGCAATATAAAAATGTGTGTACTCATGCTCGAGTAAGCCCTTTACTAACTGACCAAATGAACCTATCTCCTCAGTCCAAGTGAAGTTTTATCAAAGTATACACTGATCCAAAACACAACATTCCAAATAAGACTTTCTTGGTTGCTTGGAATAAATTTGGCCTGGGGATGTAGCTAAGTGTTCAAGTGCTAGCCCAGCACAGCTGGGCTACAGAGAAATGTCTCAAAACAAGTCAAACAAACAAAAAGCAGAGCAAACTACCTTAGAGTTCGGAAGTTTACAGTCACACCATCTCCCATCTATCATATGTCGTTGTGACATTACTTTTACTTGGGTTTCATATTCCGTAAACCGAACAAAGCCAAACCCTTTCGAGTGACCAGTTTTAAGATCTTTCTTGACCTAAGAAGAAACAATTGGAAAAAACTTTACACGCAGCAAACCAGAGCTGTCTGAAAAAAAAAAAATCTGAATGGCTCAACTGAATATAGTAACTTAGCTACTAGAAAATCAATAGATGGTAATACTAGACTGTTACACAAAGTATTGCATRACAGTGTTTTTAAATGAGCACAAATGGTTACAAATTAACTTGGGAAAAGAAAATTTTTCCATTACTATATATCTAATATAACCTATTTCCTTTTAAAGCAGTGGTTCTCAACTGTTCCTAATGCTGCAATCCTTTAATCCAGGTCTTCCTGTTGTAGTGACCTCCAACCATGAAATTCTTTTCATTGTTATTTATAACTGTAATTTTGATACTGTCAAGAATGTAATGCAAACATCTGACATTCAACCCCTGTGAAAGAGTTGTTTGAAAACCACTGCTTTAAACCTTCATAGAACAGGACTTGACAATAGATGGTATAYACACAAAACCAAACTTTATTTTCAACACCCCTACCTATCAACACTACACAACAAACATTAAAAACGACAGAACGCATGGGGCTATAGATGGCTCACTGGTTAAGAGCATTGAATTACTCTTCCGGGACTCACATTCAATTCCCAGCACCCACATGGCAACTCACAACTGTCTCTAACTCCCAAGATCTGACATCCTCATCCAGACATTTATGCAGGTAAAACACCAATGCACACACACACACACACACAMAAAAAGCTCAATAGCAGTGTCGGTGMATGCCTTTAATCCCAACACTAAGAAGCCAGATCTTGTTCAGCCAGGGCCATGGGGGTTGGGGKTGGGGGTGGGACACAACACCCTGCCTGGAAAAACAAAACAAAAAGATGTCAAACAAGTAACACCAGTGCTCATTCCTGGGTAAAGAACTGTTGTTTATGAGGGTGAGAGAAGGCTCAGTCATTAGGAACAATGTTTTTGGTCCCCAGCACCCACATGGTGTTACAAAAACCTTTTGTAATTCAGTTTTAAAGAGACTTTGAAGCTCTCTTGACCTACAAGGACACCTGCTTCACAAGACACAGAGCATGTGTACAAACAGAACAAACCCCGTAAAGCAGAAGTTTACCTGGACCATAAGAACCTCTCCAAAGGTACTGAAATAGTCTTTAAGATCCTGCTCTGTTGTTTTCCAGGGGAGACCCAACACTATGAGGTCGGACGTTTTCTGGACTGCTCTTTTCACTTTCACTGCGGAGGAAGCATCTGTCTCATCCATCTTCCTTTTGTTATCTAAACAAAGCACAGCACAAACAAAGTGTGTTTAGCACGTCTTTAACATGTTCTACTGTGTGGCCCTAGACAGAGGCAGATGGGTCTGAGTCCAAGCCCTGTCTATGGAATGAGTTGCAGGACAGCACAGCAACACAAAGCAGCCCTGTCTCAACAACAAAGGCACACTTCCATTTGGCAGATCAAGGCCAGCTAGACTCTGCCTCAAGGCCAGGAGGTAGGTAATGAGGCAGTCCATCACTGATTGAGGTCAGCCTGGATTACAAAGTTTCACAGAGAAATCATGTCTCAAAAGACAAAAATAGAACCGAACCCATGAATGTGCCACCTTCTACTTCCTGCCTCAGCTACAGGTCAGTCAGCTTGACAGGTGTTGCATCCATACAGAACACAAGAGATTGTCTCTATAAAGCAATGGACAACTGAGTTCTAACCTTCAGCCCCTGTTCATTTCAACACAGCACTTCACTTTATAGCCACCATAGTCTTCAAAGTATATGTCAACACCCCCAACCAACACCAGTGCCCTTTTAATTCAGAATAAACACTGAGCTACAAAGCCAATGACTTAAGAACTTAAAAAAATATTTTCCCAGCCTAAAAAAAGATCCTATCTTTAAATACTCCCGGATTTCTTAGAAATTCATTAGTCATATCGACCCCCCCCCCCGCAGCTGTCCCCAATCCACTTGCTTCTGCCGCCCTGAATGCTGGAATCAAATTGTGCGCCACAAGACCCAGCTTTCTCATACTTTCAAGAACATCAATAGTAAGAAAGGGAAAAAAATCTCAAGTAGTTCTGTACTAACTCAGAATTTGGGCCAGTGCATCTTTTTTTTTTCTGAGGGAGGGAGGGAGGGAGACAGAGACAGAGAGATTGAGATTGAGTAAGGACATTGGAGTTAAGAACAGTTTGTTGGGCCGGCCAGGCAGTGGTGGCGCATGCCTTTAGTTGAGGCACTTGGGAGGCAGAGGAAGGCCTCTGAGTTCAATTTCTGAGTTCGAGGCCAGCCTGGTCTACAGAGTGAGTTCCAGGACAGCCAGGGCTATACAGAGAAACCCTGTCTTGAAAAAACAAAGCAAAAACAAAAATACAAAAAACAAACAAACAAAAAAGAAAGAAAAAAAGAAAAAGGAAAGATCTATCTTTAAGGCATCTTGTTTTAACCACCTAAACTTGGCAATGATTGTTCTGCTGGCTTAGCATTTCAATACTAATTTCAAATAAAGAACCCCACTTTTCAATGTTCATATATTCAGACTGACCGGCCAGAGGAGTTTATGAAAGAGGAAGGGTCCTAGGAGACATTCCTACAGGAAGCCAACCCCAGGGCTGGAGCGCAACAAACACAAAGCCCTGGATATCACAGCCTCACACAGCAGCAATTCAGCAAATCCAAAATGACTTAACAAACCTTTGGGATAGTTGACAACATACACCAGATTGCCCCAGCCAGCATCTGGGGCATGCAGAATTCCTTCCACCAGTCGGACGCCTCTCATACACTGAGACACTGGATTCCGGTAGCGCAGGCCACATGCRCCCGGAAACTGGGCTGTAACTGTGGACAGCAACACTGTCCCATCGTCTTCTGATGGTATTTCAATGGGTTCGTCGTTCTCATCTTCTGTTACCCGAATATATTCAGACATCTTTGCTTAAATCTCTTAAAGGAAAAAGGAAGCGATCAAGAAAATCAGAGGAGTTTATCTTTTTATAGCTACACACACCACTACGTTTTTCCCACTTCCTGAAAAGATTCTTGCCACCTAAAATGTTTCCTTTGTCATCCTGACTTCCCTGGGGGTGGGGAGGAGGGAATCGAGGAAAAAGGTGTTTTCTAAAATGTGATTTTTTTGCCCAGCACAGTAACCCACGCCTTTAAACTCAGCACTCTTAAGGCAGGCAGATCTTTTTGAATTCGAGACTGGCTCGRTCGACAGAGAAAGCCTGGGTGTGTGTGGATGCTCCGCCGGCCACAGTTCCCCTATTTTCTCAGGGCTTACAATCAGCTTCCAGTGCTAAAATTGCAACAGTGTTACCACGCGGCCGGCCGGCCACAAAGCCAGGCRCAAACGAGAACTAAGTATCCGGGKTTTTTTTTTTTTCCCTTGCAAACACTCTTCTTACCTAGGGCACACAGGTTACAGGCTACACTATTTTGTAACCATTCTGGACTGATTTATTCTAAAGCCTGAGAGCCTCCATCGGGCTCAGCACGTGCTTTACGTGGAAGAAATTAGCAATGGCATCGGAATCAGGTAAATCCTGGCTGTGCTGGCGGGGCACGAAAACCGACTTCAGAACAGAGACTCTGCAGTTCTGTGCCCCCTTTTCGGAACGGTCTGGCTAAACTTGAGCATCGAGGGAGCAACGACAGATACTCCGGGAGGTAGGCCGCCACTTCCCAGAAGGCCATGCGCAACAGACAACGTTGACTTTCTTCCCCCCTTTCAACTCGGCCCGGGGTGGGGCCGCGAGCGTGCAAGCCCCACGGTGACAACGGTTGTTCTCAAATGCGAGAACATGCGGGGACTAGTACTGCTAGAGCCCCGGGGCCGCGACAAACTTCCGCCCGCGGCTTCACGGCCCAGCAGGCCCGGCGTCCCGCTCCGGCTGCCGCCCGCGCTAGGCCCTAACGACGCGGTGGCGCGAGGCCAACTAGGCCCCGCTCCATAGCTCCCTTCCCGCGGCGCAGGTCGCCTCAGGCCTCCCCGAAGCAACACCCGAAGCAAGCGAGCCGTCCTCGGCGGCCTACTCACCCACTAGGTCGCCGCTTGGAAGCGCAAGGAAGGGAACGGAGACGGGAAGGAATCCGACAACAGCCGAGCTACCGCTTCGTGCCCACAAAATGGCGCTAGGGCCGCCTCCCGCCCTCGCCCGCCTTCGGCCTCGCCCACCTGCTTCCGGTCAGAAGGGGCGCTCCCCGAGAGAAGCCATAGACGCTCTCCCCTCGAGGCGTCTCGGATACTAGTGGGCTCTTCGGCGTACGGGAAAGTGTGAAGGAATACAGGAATGAGAATGGCTGGGTCTGAAAAGGCGAAGATGAAGGACGGTGTGGCCGCCTGKGCTTTTGACTCCCCCTACGTAGCGTGGCAGATGGCTTCGCCCGACCAACCGCCGGCCCTCGTCGAGGAGCTCGCGCGCGCCGAAACTGCGCGAGACTAGCGTAGGCCGGGACCGGAGCAGGCGGGGCGGGGCTAGGAGGGAAGGGGCGGAGCCTCGGGCCGACTGGGCGCGTAAAGGCTTCGGGTTGGGGGGGCGATCCCTGGGTTCCTAGTCTAAAGGCTAGTCCTAAATGTCTTCTGCCTTTGCTCGTTAATTTCAAACGTGGAGACATTAACTTTGATCTACAAAATGGTCCCTGTTCTAAGCACTACTTTGTGTCAAGTACCTTTTGGCACGCTCTGGCTCCCGGGGGGGAAAAAAACCCCAGAATCTTGGGAATGGCAGGCAAGCGTTCTACCTTTGACCTTGGTCTTAGCCACCAAATACTGTTTTAGAGACAGGGATCTCAAAGTCACTGTGTAACCCAGGCTGTCCTTTAACTCGTCACGGCTCCCTGCCCCCATCTTTGGGCTTCCAAGGGTTGATGTTGCCCTAGCACACAGTCTTAATACTCTCTCCTCTTTCAATAAGTGAAGAAACTGAGGCACAGAGTTAAGTATCTTGCATGAAACCACCACAAGAAAGAGGGCCCACTAGGATCTGAATCCTACAGCAAAAACAAAATACTTGGACGTTTCAGTACTCTGGTTCCAGTTGAGGAGTCCTAGTGTAACTTTGTAAAGGCTGAAGGCTAGCTCTACCACCAAGCCCCGGCTGCAGACTTTTTCCCTCAGGATTGAAACTTCTTGGTGTATCAGGTTCAAAGCCTAACCACAAAGATGTACACAGTTGCTTTATTTACTGAAACTGCTGCACTGAACCGGCTGGCCTTGAGCTTGCAATGGTCCTGCGGCCTTTGCCTCCTTTCTGGGGTGGGGCGGGAATTACAGATCACCATCGTGCCAAGCTGAGTCTCCCCACTTTAAATTTATAAATGAACTAATTTCCTCCTCAGTGCTACCTTGTAAAAAGATGGCATTGGAAGAACAGAGATTAATGTCTAGCCCTGAACTTCAGTTACAGCCCAGGCCGGCCAGGAAGTCCTCCTACCTCAACCGTCTGAGTACTTACAGGCGTGAGTCCTTCCACCCAGTGTTGTTTATTTACGTATTTGGTTTTGGATCTTTTTTTAAAAAAGAACAAAAACAAACAAACAAAAAACAGGATCTCTGYGTAGTCCGTAGTCTTTGGCTGGCCTAGACCTTACTGTGTAGACCAGGCTGGCCTCAAATTTGCGATGCTTTTCCTGCCTCTGCCCCTCCAGTGCTGGGGTTGCGGGTGTGAGTCACCAAAATGGTTTTTCCGTTTGTCTTCTAAGACGGTTTCATAGAGCAGAGGCTGGACCTTGACCTCCTCGCTGTCTAGTTCCGCCTCCCGGGTTTTGGGGTTACAGGTCTGTGCTACCATGCCTGGCAAATTCAAGGACTTTAACAATAGTTTAAAAACAATGATTACGTTTTTGATTTACTTTGTGTTCATGCCTCTGTGCATGAACAAACAAAACCTGCTCTGTGCGAGTTTCCCTGCTGAGCCATCTAGCCAGCACCAACTCTCATTTTTTTAGACAGGGTCTCACTGTATATTCCAGGTTGGCCTTCAAATCGCAATTGTTCGCCTAGGCAGGCCTCCAGAGGGCCGGGGTTATAGCTGAGTATCATCACGTCTCCCCTTGAATTCAGAGTGCTCTGCCTGCCTCTGCTTCCCCAGTGCGGGATGGAAGGCGTAGTTAAGCCTCCACATCTGGCCAGACCTGACTTTTTTTTTTTTTTTTTTTTTTTTTTTTTTTTTTTTTGGTTTTTCGAGACAGGGTTTCTCTGTGTAGCCCTGGCTGTCCTGGAACTCACTCTGTAGACCAGGTTGGCCTAGAACTCCTGGAAATCTGCCTGCCTCTGCCTCCCAAGTGCTGGGATTAAAGGCGTGCGCCACCAACGCCCGGCTTAGACCTGACTTATTTATTTATTTATTTATGTCCCCTTTCTGGGACAGAGTCTCATGCGGCTCCCGCTGGCCTCCAACTCACTGTAAAGCCCATGCTGGTCTTCGTGCTGTCTCTCTCCTAGCACACTGGTATCAGAGGTGCGGGGCAACACACCTGTGGGCGCTTATTATCAGTTTTAAGGTTTTTTTTCTTTCTCTTATCATGTGTGGGTGTTTTGCCTGGGTGTATGTCTGTGCACTGTGGCACGCCTGGTGCTCACAGAGCCCAGGAGAGGGTTTTGGATACCTGGGAACTGGAGTTCTACATGCTTGTGACTGCCATGCGGGTGCTGGGAATCGAACCCCGGTCTTGTGGAAGGGCAGCCAATGCTCTTACCCACTGAGCCATCTCTCTTCCATTGCTTTTTAAGAAAGGGCCTGCATTCCTTAGTCTTGGTTGGCCTGGAACCTTCGGCAACCCTCATTTATCTGACCTTGTAACACTTAGATCACACCTCGTCAGTATTATTTGTTGGTTGAGACAGGGCTTTGGCCTTCTGGCTTACTGGCCTCACCTGGCAATGGCTGTTAGAGCCTCCATAGCAAAAGCTTTCTGAAAAGCCCAAACTCCTGGTCACTCACTGCCCCACCCTGAAGAATCTCAGCATGCTCGAATGCCTGTGCCCAGATAACACGACTTTTTGTTTGAGACACGCTCTTGCCAGGAACCCTGCCCCACGTAGCTCAGGCTATCCCTGAACTCATATGCCAGCCCCTTGCCAGAACTTCTCGTGTGTCGGGTTACAGGCAGGCCCAGCTGGCCGCTGCTTCTGAGATTTCAGCTCTGTGGCGTGACCCACACCTGGCGTTAGTTTGAGTTTCTCAGGGTGTTAGATTATACATCCTTGGCAACAGGGYCATTGAGGACATGAGGACATGTGTCTGTGTATTTGTTATGTTGATCGTGTCTCAGAGCCATCTCCCACTAGTTGCCATTTGGCTTTTTTTGGAAATTTCCTGACTTACGGGCTTTAGGTCTGCCGAGCGGTAGTGGCACACGCCTTTGGATTTCTGAGTTCGAGGCCAGCCTGGTCTACAGAGTGAGTTCCAGGACAGCCAGGGCTACACAGAGAAACCCTGTCACGAAAAACAAAAACAAAAACAAAACAAAACAAACAAAATTCAAAATGGGGCTGGAGAGAAGGCTCTACTGTTTTTTTTTTTTTTTTTTTTTTTTTTTTTT
>BDUI01008165.1:33974-62710 GCA_002335545.1 Apodemus speciosus
AGCTTTCTACATGACGTCACGGGGAGGCGGAGACCAAGACATGGGAAACCGCCACGCGGTGCGTGTGGGAAGCGCCATGTCGTAGGCGCGGCTTCCTACAGATAGGGTCTTAGAGTGAGCCTTATTGGGGTGCCATGCCACCTGGCAGGAATTTGACATTGACCAATGTCAAGTTCCTCTCCCAGCCTTTGAGCAGGGGGAACTCCTGTGTTAGCCATAATCCCCTCCACCTAGGGTGGAGTGCTCAGACCAAGGTAAAGCCTATTGTTCTTCAAGGACCTGCAGTTTCCTGAGAAACACTAGCCACCTGTGGAGCAACTGAGCTGTTTCTGCAGAGAAGTTTCCAGCCTTTGGGGGAAGGGTTCTCCCCCCGCATCTATATTTGGAGTCCATTAAACTTTGAGACCTTGAACAGCAATGTTGTCTTGGTCTCCGTCTCTTTTTGCCACCTTCCCATACATCCCCAGTTCCCCTTCCAGGTAACCYGTTCCATGTAACTGCGGGCAGGGTCTTCTGGGCTGAGATGTAGTTTGGGGGTGGGGTGCTTGCTTACAACACACAACACCCCATATTCTAGTCTTGTACCTCCAAATGCAGAACACAGATAAACAGATACGTAAGGGAAGACATCTCGAGAAGAGAGACTGAGGGATCAGCTGGGGAAATTACTGAAGGAGCTGGGAATCACTACACATGAAATGAATCTAACCTTAAAGGGACATAGATGTGACAATCTCCCCGGATCCATACCTCAAGTCCCTGTGGTGCCGCAGATGGTAGTCAAGGGCACACAACCTGAAGCCAGAATGCCAGGGTTGCGATGTTGACTTCGCCCTTAATGACGTTGTGGCCGGTGTGGTATGGTGTAATGACTTTTAAAACATGCAAAATAACAGTATACATTCTATGAGATTATTTATGGGTGCATACCCCAGGTTAAAATGAGGCTCTCTTTCTGCCAACCTACTAAATTGGAAATGTGTCTTTTACATCAAGAAGCAGAAGTCATAGCCTAGTGATGTAGTGTTTCCCTTTGGGAAGTGGGAAAACTAGGGGCCAACCTGTTATTAAGTTAGAGCTAGAGCAGGCTCAGCACACTGTAAAAACTGTATAGTAGTGCCAACTGAAGGCAGAGAGAGAATCAGGAGTGAGGGGGGTTGGGAGTAGGGGCAGAGCTTGAAGAAAATCTTTGTCACATTGAGAGTCAATTCTAAGAGATCCCATCTCATTAAGATTTTCTTCTTGGAACTAATCTGTGCTTGTTTTTGCTCCTCCCACACCCCCCATTAAACTTCTCTCCACTGTCAGAAACCAAACTACTCACTTTTGGGTCAGGAAGAGTGGTGCTGGGTTATTAAAACTCCTGCTTTCTAGCAAAACTGGGTTTTAATGCTAAAAATGTAGGGGGCAGGGGTGTCAAGGAAAAGCCATATGAATCCCGTGGGCTGAGTTATAATCTGGTTCTGTTTCCAGAAGTAGAAAACAGAAGATTCAACACACAAAGCATTTCATACTCAAAAGGCATAAGCCATATCTGTTGAGAGTTCCCATGGAGTCAACAGTGTTCTTTCTACTGAGTCTACTGCACACGGTGACCCACTGTCCTCTGTATGGAGAGAAATCTGGTGTCACTTCTTAATGCCAATAAAACCACTCCCGTATGTAGCTTCCGCTGGTTCCACCTTTGCCCCACCTCTGATAGCTGCTACACGCAAGGCAGAACTAGTCAATGGGTGGACAGTTGGAGAGAAGATAGACCACACAGCTGTTCTTCACGGCTTGGCAGATGTGAGGGGATAAACTTGTGTTTATCTTAGAGTGTCTGCCTGGATCACCCACTAATCCTGTTGGCAGGTACCTCTGCCTCATAGCTCTGTGCTATTCTGAAACACTCTGTTCTCTAGTATTTACTCACTGTAAGTTTTTAGAGGCAGGATCTTGACCAAGCGGCTGATAGCTAGGTCACAAGGATTCTTTCTTTGCTCATGAATAGACATGCCTGTCCTCTTGAGACTGGATTCATTAGCTTGATAGTGGATTTGTTACGAATCAGGCTTGCTTCTCTTCTTCTCTTAGCTGTGTCCTCCTCTGATGTATCGTATCCTACAATGTTTTAAAATGCAGAAGGAGCTGGCTTGAAGARCCAGCTCAATCTTGTATGTCTCAGCATCCGGAACTCTGAGCCAAGTGCTGTTCTCTTTATGTTAAGTAACCRAATCTCAAGTGTTCTATTGCAGCAACGTGAAACAGATAAGCTGGATTGAAGCTAACCGTTTTGTCATTTTCTCTTCACCTCAGACGGGAAGGGCAGGTCAAAGGTTTGGGTCCACTGATGCTAGGCCAGTCAGTGACTGCTGACTTCATAACCCAAGCAGATGATTCAGATTTTGGAGTTTGGAGCTTGGAGTGCTTCCAGTGGGGACGATTCCATGGTGTTCCTAAGTAACAGTAAGCCCAACCTGTGACTAAGAGGGTTACTACGCAGCACATGGTCAAGTAGCCCTATTAAATGYGATAGAAGCCAGTATYCCATGATCAAGAAGACCTRACGGAGGCTGGCGGGATTGCCCGGYGGGTAAAGGCACTTGATGTCAACACTAATGAGTTCAATTCTCAAAGACCCACAAGATGGAAGAAGAAAACTGACCTCTGAGTTCCGCTTGCCCGCTCCCTTATACACACATTCAATGATTAAATAAACGTGCAATAAAATGACTGTGTTCGAGTGCCTATGGATTCTAAGGGAAAGATGATTGTTGCTTATGGAAAAGAGGAGTGATCAGAGCCCACAGCAACAGAATGTTGGTCTGAGAAAAAGGAGAACGTGGAAACCATCTCTCACCATTCTGGCCRTCTTAAACGCTCCCCTCTCCTGATGGAGATTTTACCCATCATCCTCCGGCCTTAGTCAGCCCTGCATCACCTGCCAAACAATGCAAGTTTAGTGACTTCAGTTCTGTGGCACAGAGATCCAAAATGGGTCATAGCATGCTCAAATGAAGGTGTTGGGGGAGGGGGGCTTGCAGGGAYCTTGTCCTCCTTCGTGTTTGAGGGAAYGCCCATGTTCTCATCTCTCCCAGCTTACAGAGATTTAAGTATAGCTTGGACAATGGTCTCTTCCTCATTTCCAAAACAGCATAGCCTCTTCAGCTCTCTGACTGTGGGTCTGTAGTAGTGCCTCTTGCACTGGTTCYCACCTTCCTGTTTCCTTCTGAAAAGAGCCCTGYGATTATCCTGAACATACCTGGATAATCCAGAATACCTTATACTTTGCCATTAATAACACCCCCAAAGTCCTTTTCTGCCCACCAAACATCCACAGGTTTCAGCACGAAGGCATCTTCAGGGGGCCCATCATTTTCCTTACCATACTTGTCGTGAGAGTTCGCACAAACCACCACACCCCCAAGCTGCATTTTCATCTGTGACATGGTGACATTAGGGTCTCTGAAGATATCGTTGTGAACTCATGATGACATAATGTGTTCTTAATGTAAGACCCGAGGTATTTTTTTTTTTTAGAGAAGCATGCTATTAAATTTAATTTTCTTTTAAGTACATAACCTCTTCCCATTCTCAGCCACACTGCTCAGGGGAGGAAGGGGACACTCCACCCCACTCCATCCTGGGGGGCCACAAGTGTAAAGCCTGAGATTGAAGATGAAGTATAAAAATAGTATTTACAGAGGGGAAGCAGACATCTGCGCTGCTGTACCCTCCCAACCATCCCCATCCCGAGACCTGTTTTTGTTGTTTGTTTGTTTGTTTGTTTTTTAAAATCCCCTGAAAATGAGCTTGAGGATTAGACYCCTTCCTATAGAGAGGGATTTCTTCAAAACCAATGATGACTAGAATGAACAGCACCTCAGATCCTAACAGGGGAGGGTTGGTGCCATCACCCTGCAGCCAGCCATGATGAGGCGGGCCTCTTCTTCTCCGTGTGTGTGTGTGTGTGTGTGTGTGTGTGTGTGTGTGTTGCTAATGCATGTTTACCTGTTCATTTGTGTGCACATGTGGCATGGCATATAGAGTCTACAGATGAATATCGAGTGCCTTAGAGTCTGCGGATGAATATTGAGTGCCTTTTCCCACCGTTCTCCATCTTGCTTCCTTAAGACGGAGTCTGTCACCATACCTGGAGCTCAACAATTTGGTGAAATGACCTGATCAGAAAGCTCCAGGAGTGCATCTGTTTGTACCTTGCCACAGCTAGGATCATAAGTGCAGCCATCTTGCCCCATGTGTTTTTACGAGGATGTCGGGGATCTGAACTCAGGTCCTCGTACTTATGCAGAAAACACTTTACCGGCTGATTATTTGGGACATTTCTTACCAAAGCACCAAGGAAGAAAGAGGATGAAGAGAGGGAAAACAATATTAAAGAAGAAAGAACCCAACATCACACATACATATCACCCTTCAATCATGATTTGGTTCTTATGGACACTGAGRCCTAAGACTGTCCTCCTCGGTAGACAGAGAGCTTGTCATGTTTATGCCTGAAAAGACTGTGACAAGTCCCTTTGGTGGACACCTCAAGGGAATAGTTCTCCTGTGTGCCTGAAGCCATGCGTTTTATCTCTAGGGAGCTTTTCCTATCAGCAAATTCATCCTAGCATCATCGACTTGCTAGTGAAGACCTGGGTTAGATGCTTTCCCCTTCAGTGTCATCAACATGGGCCAAAAGGCAGCCACAGATATGCATTTGTACAGCCACAAACAGGAGGATCAGAAAGAGGTCCAGGAGAAAGTCTAGATTTTTGACCCTTGATGCTAGAAAAGGAAGTTTCCACGGTTCAAAGACAGTGGAGAATTCTGCACCACTCCCACGGCTACCTTTACTTCTGAGTCAACCCTTAGATTTCATTTTTTAAATTGCTATTATTTATTATTATGTGGGGCATACACGTGGAGGCCGGGGGACAGCTTTATGGCATTTGTCTACCTTGAAGTGGGTTCTAGGGATTGAACCCGGAGCAGTCATCTTGTGTAGCCTGTGCTTTTACCCACAGAGGCATCTCTTGAGCCCCACCCTGGAACTACAGCAAGGGAAACAATAAATTTAAGATTAGGTCGTTGGAAAGCTTGTCATTAGCCACAGAGACAACACAATTGTATGAATGAATAAAGCCTCAAAGAATTCCTTGACATAGAAAAAACTGCAACCTTGGTTCAAGCCTTCAGACTTCCAAGAAGACAGCAAAAAGAGCCCAGCAGAAATTTTGCAAAGATAAAAATGGCTTGCCTTTAATGTGGTCCTCAGACATATTTTATTAATTCAAGAAACTTAGTGCTCTTACTCCTGTTTCCTGCTTGCTTCTCTCTTGCCCTCTTGGACTCTCCTCTCTCCCTTTCTCTTCCCCCTCTCCCTCCACGTGGTCTTGGCTAGCATCTACTTCTCTACTCTCTCCCTCTCTCTGCCTTTCTCTGCCTCTACTACTCTCTTAATTCCTCTCCCCACACCCTGAATAAACTCCATTCTATACGAAAAAAAAAAAAAGAAAAAGAAAAAGAGAAAAAGAAAAAAGAAATGCAGTGAACTCCAAACAGAATAAACAAAGAAAGAACTCCATGTCAAAACACAAGATAATTAAATGAAAGAAAAACCTAAAGACAAAGAATAGTTCTGGCAGCAGCCAGAGGAAAGCAATGTGCCTCCTGAGATCTCAGATGAACAGGATAGCTCAGTGGGGTCACAGGGGCTGGGAGGGAGTGATAAGACAGTCCAAAATCCTCAAAGAATGAAGTGTTATACCTGGACTCCATATCCAATTGAATGCATTCTACACCCAGCACATGTCTGCCCATCAAGGATGAACTAACAGTTCTTCATATCAGAAAACTGAATTTGATTTTTCAGAAGACCTGCTTTAACGACTGGGGTTCTATTTTGCCCTTTGAATCAAGATTGTGGTGTGTTCATGTTTGTTTATTTATTTTTGTGTCATTGTGGTGTCTTATTGACATCAACTATGACTTTGATCTTAAAATACCAGTTCCCGCCCGTGCCCCTCACTCCAATGCTAGAAAAAAAATCACCACAAAGAAGAAATGTGTCATCAGAGGGGAGTCAGAGCAATTAAGAATGGAAACAGCAAGCATTTGGTTCTTTACATTATGAACGCAGTTGAATTTAAAACTTAACAGCAGTCCCTGTAAGTGTTCAGCCGTTTGCAACATAAAGACCACGACTGCCACGGCGAGGGCGAGGTCAAGCACATCTCCCATGTTCCTCTTAGAGTGGAGATTGTAATTTCTAATTAGACTGAAAAAGTTGAGTGTATTTTAATCCCCGAAGAAATCATAAAACGCTTTTATGGAGAGGTAATGGTCAAATTGCTCCTTAGGCAAATTAAAATGAAGTCCTTGGTAAGGCTTCCAAAGAAGTCGAGGGAGGGGGAACTAAGAAAAATAAGAGGCAATGAGGCAAATATCAAGAGCAGAGCAAGCAGAAAACCATCATACGATGGCACAGTTAATAAAACCGATAATGGTATTAAAGCATAATGGCTTTAAAAGGAACATCAGTTGAGGGGTTGAGAGGTTAAGCGCTTGCTGCTCTTGCAGCAGATCTGAGGTCTGTTCCCAGCACCCACCTGTCACTCCTGTTCTGGGTGATCTAGTACCTTTTCTGGCCTCCTCAGGTGCTGCATGCACAAGGGGTCACATACATAGACTGGGCTAAACATCCATATACTCAAAAGAAAAGTAAGGAACTCTTGAAAAAAATATTGAACATAGCTATGTTGGTAATTAGAGAAAAATCAATGGCAATAAGTATTCTCATTAGAGGGGAAGAAAAATTGAAAAAAATAAAAAGCTTAAACCCCACCTTATGGAACTAGAGAAAGGAGAAAAATGAACCCAGAGTGAGCAAAAGGAAGGACACAGTGAATAAGAAAGAATATTCATAAGACAAAATATTGGTCCTTCAGTAAACAGCACTAAGTGAAATAACCCCGGAAAAGAGGGAAGGGAGGAGAGAGGGARGGAGGGAGGGAAGGAGAGAAGGGAAAAAGAGAGAGAAAAAACAGGATTCTAGAAAGAGAAGAGACATCCAAGCAACTCTCCCACATAAATTTGACAGTTTTCCATGAAACAGAGGTGAGTCCCTGAAAACTATAAAGAACCAAAAATGAACGAACAAACCCAACTTACAGACCACCACAACAAAACCAAAAACCAAGAGATAAACAGGCGGCATGAGTAATCCTGAACCTATCAAAGAACTCTGAAGTTGATTTTTTAACATTTATTTATTATTTATTTATTTGTTATTTATTTATTATTTCATTTAGACTCAGGTAGTCAGGCGTGGCACCAAGTGTCCTTTATTGGTCTATTCTCAGGGGCTAGAGAGATGGCCAAGTGGTTAAAAGCACACGCCCATTCTCACAGACATCCCATTTTGGGTCACAGCCCCCAAGAGCAGTTTACAACTGATGCAGCTCTAGCTCCAGGGTGTCTGATGGCATCCTGGAGCCTCTTCAGGCACCTGCACATATGTATAGCACATAAACCCATGCAGATACACACACATGCACATAAGCAATCTTTAAAATATTTTAATGGTTCTATGTATGATTTTATTTATCAAGATTATATAAAAGATTAAGTCTGTCAAGGTAATATATACATGTACGTACACAGAGACACTCATACACCCTCATATACATGCGCGCGCACACACACACACACACACACACACACACACACACACGTCTCAAAGACAAACACTGGGAGTCAAGACTAAGGACAGACTGGGAGAAAGAGGGAAAAGAGGAGAACTTTACTGATATCACAACTTTCCTGAGCAGAAAGGCCCTGGCCATTTTGATGCATTTATGCATGTGTGAAACTGGGACGGAAAGGACAAACATCGCGACTATTATTGCACAAACGGGCCATCTCCTTTATTTCCAGCCGTGCAGATTCTACAATGGACAGCCTTTCAAATAGCCCGAGCACCTTTGTAAGTGGTGACGTCAGTGGGACTGTGATTATGCATCTCAATGACTTTCCAGCCACTACAGAGGCAGGTGTCCCTGCTCCTCTGGGACTGTGACTTCCCATGCCGGCTCGAGCTGCTGTGTACTCAGTAAGACCTTTGCCTTAAGCTATTAGCCGCGTGCATCACTTCCGGTTGGAAGTGTAAGCCGGTCAGAAGATGGTTTGGGGTGTGTGCGCAGCTTTCGAGTCTTGGCTTTATCTTGTATCTCACCAGAGACTATAAGATCTACTGTTGAGGTTCACCTCTGTCTCTTCTCTACGGCACATCGGATTTTCTAGGTGACTCTGAGAGCATCCCTTACTCCGACTTGTTCTCCCGTCAAGTCTGAAAGGGGGAAGCAATATGGAGAGCAACGAATCTGTCATCATTCTTTGACTTGATGTAACACAGAGTGGAACCTAGTGGTAGGGGAACTAGGGAAAGACATTTGGGTGGGAACATGAACGCAGAGCTTGAAAGAGGGATGGGCTAGGAAGCAAAATGTCAGAGGGTGCTGATGTGGGTGGGGCACAGACCGGAAACGTACGGAAGGAAGGTGTAGTAAGAACAGAAGCAGCCAAGCAACTTTGAGGTCTCCATCATAAAAACAAACAAACAAACAAACAAATAAACAAAACTTAGCAGCAGGAAACAGAGAGTGTAACAGCAGTCTGGGAAAGGCAGATCCGGACCAGCAAGAAGAAGATACAAGAGGGGGCGGGGCGTAAATGAGAGTAGTGGCATAATGGTCCATGAGAAAGAAAATACTGAGTCAGACCTGTTGCTTTGTGTGCTAACAGCAACGACAACAAAAATAAGCTAATAAAAAGTGGGAGGAGGGGGGGACAGCTTTTATAAAACAGAGAAGGCAGCCAGTGTTGTCCAGGGCAAGGGGGATGGGGAGCCACTCACTGTGTGATACTGGTGAGGACCAAGATGACTGGAGCAGTTTGGGGGCTTTCATTGGAATTGAAAACAGAGCATAGACCAGCTAAGTCTCTTCTGCATATAGGCCCAGGGGAATCACAGCTTATAAACCGTCGCCATGCTCATAGTAGGTCATATAATAGGCGAGTCACAGAAGGCCCCAGAGAGCCTGCTGACCTATGAATCAACTTTTATAGATGTGGCTTATATCTACGATGGAATATTGTTTAGCCTTGAGGAAGAAGAGGAGGAGGAAAAAGAGGAAGAAGAGGAGGAGGAGAAGGGGAAAGAGGAAGAAGAGGAGGAGAAGGGAGAGGAAAGAAAGAAGGATGGAGGAGGAGGGGGAAGGAGGAGGAGAAAACGAGGATGGGGAGGAGGAAGAAGAGGAGGAAGAGGAGGAGAAGGAGAAGAAGGAGGAGGAGGAGGAGAAGGAGAAGAAGAAGAAGAAGAAGAAGAAGAAGAGGAAGAGGAAGAGGAAGAGGAAGAGGAAGAGGAAGAGGAAGAGGAAGAAGGTCTTTCCACTGTGACAATACACATAAACCTAGAGGACAGCATACTCAAACGGTCCAGACACAGAAAGAAAAATGCTTCGTATCATGTGTGGAATTTAAGAATGGGTCAAACATCGTAGGAACAGAGAGTGTCACTGTGGTTATTAGGACAAAAAATAATGGAGGATATCAGAGGGCACAAACTTAGAGTACAGATGAGAGTCTTGTAACAGATCTGATGTACCCCAGGAGGATTGTGGCCAACGGTATGCACTGGGCTTTGCTAAAGGCATAGATTTTAGGGACCGTTGCCACAAAAGAGGGGTTGCACATAATGCACAAGACTATGGGCCTGCTGTACCTACACATACGCATGTGTACACGCGCACACACACACATACACACACGCATGTACGCACGTACGCGCGCACGCACGCACACATACACACACATACACACACGCATGCACGCGCACACACAAGCAAATCCATACAGTTGAATGGATGAAAGAAGTTACCCAATCCTTATAAATGTCATTAAGAAAGTACGTGTATGGGGGTGGGTTGGGTGGGGGCGTGGCTACCGTAAGCGCCCCTTTTCCTCGTTATCTCTCCGAGGCTCGCTGGAGTGCCGGAAGTAAGAAGATGGAAGGTTCCGTTCCGTGATAGGATGGATGGACTGATGAAAGCGATGGCGCTGTTTCTCTTCGTTTACTCACAGTTAAGACTTGGGAAGGGCCGAAGTCTCAGTTTTACTTTCCCTGGCTACGTTCCCATACCCATAATGGTGTTTCCCGAGAGGGACCAGTCACAAGCCTGTTCCGGATGTGACCAAGCATGTTATCTAGGATCTGCGTGAAACTCTCATTTTTGTTTTTTTCTTTTGAAGAGAATGTTCACAGAAACAGATCCCGAGGCACCCACAGGCCTGATTGGTTTTGCCACTGGCTGCGTCAGGAGGCCTTGAGTCATCTCTGCAAGGGCTTGGCCCTGTGCTAACGGGCTATGTCCTGGGGTGAGGGGAAGGGAGATGCCCACTCAGGTAAAATAAGGGACTAGAGCTCTTCTCTTTTCCAGCCATGAAACCCTCTAGGGAAAGGAGATTGTTGTCCATGTCCCAAAGGCCTGATTGTACTGTAAGTTCTAAGTGATATGGTTAACAATGGGAGTACAGCAGAGATGTGTGCAGTGTGTGTGTGTGTGTGTGTGTGTGTGTGTCTGTGGTAGAGGGTAGACTTGAACCCCAAGTGTGCTATTCCTGTGTCTTGGCTTCTTCGTATACAAAATGAAAGCACTAGTCAGGTCTGGTGGAACAGGGCCTGTAGTTTCTTCTCAAGAAACTGAAGCAGGCTTGCCTGGTTTACATACTTAACTCAAGATTGGTAATTAACATCGACTTCCCGGAAGACTGTAGGAAAGAAAGTTGAAGGTGCTGAAGAGACACATAGACTTAAGATTGATTGGTAATGTCTGCCCGGAGTAGGAGCGGGAGAAGAGGAACATGGCATGTTTCTGGCAGCTGTGGCCCATGACTCCGATTTTCTGTCCTTCTGAAAAGATCAAGAAAGGACAGACCCTCCCCTTCCGGTAATGCCCCAGTTCTAACACTCAGGATATTAAAAAGCTCTTCCCTCCCAACCCCTTGTAACAGTTCAAGGCCAAGAACTGAGAAATGGTTTTGTTTTGTTTTAATTTTGTTCAGTTTCATAGCTTCCTTCTGGTCAAGCTCTTTGGCTGGTAGGACCTCATAATTTCAGTGTCATGGTGGTCTCTCCTCCAGTAAGGATGGTCACGGCTTATATTTTCAGAGCCCTTAATTTATAAAACACTTAACATCCATTAGAGTACTTTATATTCAACCATTTGGCTAAGGCAAGCTCATAAGGGCGGAAGGCAAACTGGTGTGGCTCTTTCTTAAGTCTCATCGCAAGTTCATTGATGATTCTAGCCCAGATGTTTTGTTTCTAAAGTGCTGGTGTTCCGTTTCCAGGGTTTGGTATCTGCCTTTTGCTCCAAGTCTTCTTCTGGTTTCTGGACTCTTTAATTTATTTTCCTTTCATTTGTGATTCTTCTCCGTGCCTTATACGATGGCCTGTTGTTAAAATACTGGCCTCATCTTACACAGCATGCCCAAGTATTTCCTCAGTGAGTCACTTAGAACCCCGGAGCCAATTCTGTTCCCAAGACAAAAAGCCAAGGCTAAGATTAGTTCAAGTTCTGTGTTAATGAGTTCAGATTCTTAAGACTTAGAAACTCCCAAGTGCCGTGCAGATATCAAACTGGTCAGACGCTGTCCCGGGTGGAGGGGACGGGGGCCGGGGGGCCGGCGGCTCTGCATCCTTCTCAATACCCAAGTGCTGTTTCCGGTCCTCACAGATAGCTTCTACATCAGAAGCGCAATCTCTTCTCTCCCACTCAGCCAGTCTCAAGAGATCTGGAACTATTTTGCAATAAAAGATGTGTAAGGTTGACCCTCTCTGCCCACGCTGCTCTCTGTTCAAATGGGTTGAGTCAGTATTTCCTTTTTCCCTAATTCAGCAATGGGCCAGCTGGTTTTGTCTGATATTCTAAGACCCAATTGAATGACCTCCTTTCTGATCAGGAAAAAAAAAAAGAATTAAGCAGTTTGACTATTTGATTACTAGTTAAAGGAGACTGGTAAAGCACATTAGTTTAGACCCTAAAACCTCTTTTTTCCATAGAGATAGTTGGGGAAGTTCCCACAATTAATTGTCCTCATTGTGAAACTTTCATTTACATAAAGGGAGGCCATGTGTCGCCCCTTCTAACTGTATGGCAAACCAAATAAATTAAAATTCTATAGGCGAAGAAAATAAAATTATTACTTATTAGTTGTATGGCTTCAACTCTTCCCCCAAATACCCCACTAGTTAGGGCCACACACTACAACAGTTTCTTATATAATTATTGTTTACATGGGTATAATTATCGTTTGCATCAAAGGCCCTCCGAGAAAATCTACTTTAAGGTGCAGATAAAAGATGGATGTATCTCGATCCTGGCTCCGTGTCCCTTTCTAGTGTCCCGCCTGAGACATTTCTTAAGGAAATGAGACCTATGCCAAGCAGAACCATTCCTGAAGAGCTGACTTATTTCTTCTCCTCAGAAACAGTGACAACGAATAGTCAGCCACGTGCCTTGATACGTCTTTGCTTTACACATAGGAAACACAAAGCAGTGTGAGTCTCAACTTCAGCCTGAGGGTCTGGATCTCCACAGTCAGAGTTAGGAATGGTGGAAGCAATCCAGACAGCGATGCCTCATTTGTAAGAAGGCTAGGAGTGTGGCTGGAGAGATGGCTCGGAGGTGAAGAGCACTTGTTGCTCTTACAGAGGACCCAGGGTCAATGGCCAGCCCCCACATGGCGGTTATGACCATCTGGAAATCCAGTCCCAGCTTATCTGATGATCTCTCCTGGCCTCCAAAGGCACTAGTCATAAATGTGGTGCATATACATACATACTACACACATACATACATATATACATACATACACACATGCATGCATATACATAATATTAAAATAAGTCTTTCTTTAAAAAGATGAAAAGGCTGAAGATTAGAGATCAGCAGCAGTTCAACTGTTAGCCTCAAAGACATATAATTTTGTCAGATTTTGGTAAATACTGAGCGGTGGCCCAGCTCAGACTGAGTTTGATGGAAAGATATTTCCCCAAAGAATAAGGTAGAAGAGTAATCTAGGAAGATTCCCAACGTCAATCTCAAAGCTTACATACACCCACACAAACACAAACACACACACACACACAACACACACACACACACACACACACACACACACACACACACACACACCACATAGACCATAGAAAAGGAAATAATACACAAAAGAAGGTTGGATGGAGGTGTTTCCCTCCTTGATGTAGATATGTTGTGATTGGTCATGGAAGCTCTTTTTATATCTTGGCTATCATCATCTTCTCAATCTAATGCTCATTCACGTCACATGACTGCTACCTCCAGACCAAGTCATGTGCCCAGCATTCACAGAGAAGAAAGAATGCCAGACCAGCAAGTGCTTTTGGATTTTTTTCGTATGGAAAGTAGAACTTTTCAGAGTCTATAAGCAAGCATTCTAGAACGTGCTGTGTAAACTCCTAACAGTGAAATACAAAGTTGTGACTTAAAGGTATGCTCTGAGCAGCAGGCTTCTGTATAGAAACTTGATTACTGTGATTGCTTCAAATACCCATCAATAACCAGGTTCGGTGCTTCCCCATGGCTTCACCCTTACTGCTGGGGCTCAGAGCTATCAGGCCCACTGAGCTCAGGGTTAGTAAATATCCAAAGGCCCCTGGGAGAGCAGGCAAAGGCCTGATTCTCCCAGAGGTTGGCTGAATCGCTGCTAGAGCCTGTGAGAGTAGAGAGAATTCTTAGACATCAAGAGAAGGTTTAGAGTCAGACGACACTGGCTCAGGTGGAACACGTGCCCATATTAAAGGTAGACTTCTAATCCAGCAATGACTTGCCTTCGTATTTTGAAAAAGCCTGATACCCATCACACAGAGTTCCTCTCTTGAATGGAGTTCTCTTGAATAAGAAGATAGTAGCAATCAGCAATGAGCTCCCCGCAGTTCCTCCACACAACAGAAACGAGAAAACATTCCAGTCATGTATTTTGAACAAACCACCGCACGGAGCCCTAAGTACTCAGGTGAAACACGGGAATCTCTTCTAATTTATTGCTGTAAATGTCAAGAAAAACACACACAAGTGAGTTGAAAAATGGAGCCAGGAAGGTCTCCTTGCACTTCGTTTTAGGGAACATCCATGCCATGGACACTGAGTTTCCTAAATCATTGTGACAAATACTGCATGGAAAATCACATGTGCCCATGTCACCCGCTAGACCAAGGGGAAATAGTAATCTCACAGATCACGTGTGATGGCTAATCTTGATTGGCATACCTGGGGAAAGACAGCATCAGCTAAATCTATCACATCACAATCTATCACGTTGGCCTGTGCTCACGTCTGTGAGGCATTTACTTGATTACTAACTGATGCAGGAGGGCCCCCCCCCCACTGTGGGCGGAACCAACCCTAGGCAGATGAGGCAGGGATATATAAGAAAGGCAACTGAACAGGAGCCCAGGAGAGAGCCTGCGGGCAACCATCCTCCATAATCTCTGCTCCAGTTCCTGTCTCCGGACTGATTCTTGAGTTCCTTTCATTGGCTTCTCTAGATGACAGACTGTCATCGGTAAGCCAAATTAACCCTTTCCTTGCAGGCTGGCTTTGGTCAGTATTGTATCATAAGCAAGAGAAAATAAACTAGAACACTATGTGAGACCAGTTCTGAGCCTGGACTGGTACAGTCTCAGGCTTACTATCCAGAGAAGGATTCCCGATGTGGTGCTCATTCTTATCTTTGTTGAGCCAATACTGAGGGGGGGTGTTAAAGGCTTTAAACAACCCCCCCACCAGTTGGGAGAGTGATACTAGAGGCATAGAGGAATGAGCATTTCAATAAATCATAATGGCAGGGGAACCATTGGTTTCCTGGACATTCTAGAAATGTCTGATTCCGATGCTGGGAAAGAAATAAAATTTTTATGTTCATTGGATTGTTCCATGACAGCCTTTGTGAATTACTAATTCTCCAGGCATTCTGGGAGAATAAATTTGAGATGTTCTTAGACACCTACTAGCTGCCCATATTTTAACTGTTTTTTWAAAAGATTTATTTATTTCATATATGTGTTTATATTGTCGCTGTCTTCAGACACAGCAGAAGACAGTATTGGATGACCATTACAGATAGTTGTGAGCTACCACGTGGTTTCTGGGAATTAAACTCAGGACCTCTGGAAGAGCAGTCAGTGCTCTTAACCACTGAGCCATTTATTTCTCCAGCCCAGTTTTAACTGATTTAATTCTTATAACCAGTCCAGAGGATTAGGCGTTGCTATCCTTTTCCCATGGATAAGGTGAGACCTGGGTGAGTTAGCCGGTTGACTAGAAATCTCCACAAAGGAGCCAGACTTGGTGGTGTACGCCTGTAATCCTGGCACTTCGGAGGCTGAAACAGGAGGACCTCACTTCTAGCTTGGGGTATCTAGTAGGTTCCAGGCAAGCCTGGGCAACTGAGAAAGACTCTGTCTCTAAAACCACAAACAAACAAAACTGGCAGAGAGGAAGAATTTCAGGCGTTTAAATGCCCCTCATCAGTCACCCCCATCCCTTCCTGAAGAGAATCTGAAAGTCATCTTTCCTTTCACTATGTAGAACATGCTATTTCTGCAAAGATGCATGTTGCATACATGAATAGTGAAAGTATGTGTGCTGCATGTGTGTCTGTAATGAGGATGTACACATATAAACATGTATGTTACATGTATACCATAAGCATGTCCATTACTCATGTATGTACTATAAGCTTATATGTTACATGCATATATCATAGAGTGCCACATGTTTTTAAGAATTATGTCACATGTGTATACTTGCAGGTATGTATGTCACGCGCACATATATGGCATTTCTATGACAGCAAGTACAGAGGCAACTGGGAATGGGAAGGATTCTGGCCATCCTCTCTCTACTTAACTGAGGGTTACTATGTTCTCACAAGGCTCTTGAAGTCATTTCCTAAGAGGCAACTCTAGTCTTCCCTTGCTTAGTGGAATAAGCAATGGGGACCAACATTTCTGTGATCTCTGCTCCGATGGCGCCTATCCATGGAGCATCCAGAGGTGATCCTTGACTGAGGCCCTGGCAGTCTATCACCCCCTGCAAATCTTTCCATCTCTCTCCCAAGTGTTTATCCAACACACAACGAAATTTCTGATAATTTGCATAGTTATTTGCATAATTACAGCCATATAGAATGGAAACGCCATGAAAGAAAGCCCTTATTCAGTTATTATTTCTTTCTTTATCACCACTTTTCCCTTCGTGGCTTAGAATAGGACTTGACTCCTGTGGCACCCAGGGACATTTCCTGAGTCTGTGAAACAGTTTGGACTCTAACCACTCTCTCCCACTGTTACAGATACATGGCGGAGTCTGTATGTGACATTCTGTTGCCTATCAGTTGACATCTGGCTGGGGTTACTTACTGCAGAGATGCTGTTCCTTTCTCTGACTCTTCAAACAAACAACTGTGTTCCGGCCAGCGCGGGGCTTCTGGACTACTGGAATTGGCCTACCTGGCTCTGGAGGCTACCCTATAAGCTGGAGAGATGGCTACTTAGTGTGTGGAATCTTTCACCCTGAGTATGAACTATACAAATGTCATCACTCTTAAACAAAGAGCATGAACTTTGAAAGTGACCCAACTCTAGAGAAAACAGTTCCGAATCTTATCTATGGTCTCTGCCAAGCATTTCCTGGGGGGAGGGGGGGCTAGCTTTACAGTGGTCACCCAGCTGTGATTTGCTCTCTCGGCCTTTAAAAAATGTTACAGAAACATCACTACCTTGCTATGCAACCCTAGTTAAGACTTTTATTGATGGTGGCTTAACCCAGGGCTTCCGATGGTGACTTAATGCAATGGGGTTGTCATAGCAAAGGTGTGTGTGTCTGTGCAGTGCTGGGAATTGAACCCAGGGCCTCCTGCACGCCAACCACCCCGTCCACAAACGAGGCTCCAATACAAATCGCCCCTGCTGCTACTTTGAAGCAAAATCCATCCCTATCTTCGGGTGCAGCAATCCCAATGTGTTTGGAGATGTCCACAGCTCTCTGGAGTGTGTGCAAATCTTCAGAAACCCCTTACCAAGAGGCCTTGATCGAGCCTGAGAAAGTCTGGGATTGCCAGACTCTAGAGTCAGACTGCCCGAGCTCCAGAGTCCTAGAGGAGCAATCTCTGTTCAGGGGTCTCTGGCAGATTTCCTTTCAAAATAAAAGTCAGGCTGATGATCCTTGTTGCTCAACCGCCTCTCAGAGACCCTGGGGCTTTACCCTTATCTGTGCCGTGGTGAACTGGCTCCTGTCTGAACCTCTTGACAGATCACTCTCACTCTAGCCATTGTACCTCAAGCGACTTCCGGCTCAGGCCGCCTTTCATCTACGAAGCGCTTCTGCTCTTATTCTTATGACATCTTGCATCCTCAAGACGTCTGCTGAGCTCGCCCCTTCTTAGAGACACTTTGTACAATGCTTCATTTTAAATAGTTGTCCCATGACTTCTATTTGCTTGACTGTTTTTCTTTTGTTTTGAGGCAGTGACTCACGGAGCACAGCCCAGCCTTGAACTCACGACATAACTCAGAATGACCTTGGGTTTTTGGTCCCCCTGCTTCCATTTTCCAAGTTCTAGGATGACAGGGATGTGCCACCACACCTGATGCCCCCTCCGTCCTCTCTGTCTGCTTTATTCTCTCTCATAATACTGTGGTCTGAGCTCTCATTATACAATTAGCTCTTCTTTTCATCATCAACCCATACATCCCATCAGTAAACAGAAGCGTGGGAGCTTATAGGGGTTACTTTGACCACTGTGATGTTTCAAGGCCTTGGGTAATGTATAGAACATGAGAAATGCTCAATAAATCTGTTAAATGTAGGCGTGGGATGTTGGAACTGTCTTGTCTATCAGAGAACGGCCTTGTCTCTCATTGGTTTGGAGCGAGGGCCTTAAAAGATTGAGAGTCACCTGTGAACAGCAGGGACGACTTAGGGTTCCAGCAGCTAAGGTTCCAATTGGAAAGCAATTACAAGTCGCCTGATGAATGTTGCCATCAGGTCTGGGTGGAGAGAGATGCTGGGTGTTCCCATTTTCATCCTGTAACCCGGCTTAAGAGGCTGGATTGGATTTCTGGGTGTTTTTTGACCCTAAATATAGCTAATTAATGGAGAAGTAAAGCACCCATTCCCCCAGAACCTTGAGGACCCAGAAGACAAAGAATGCTGCTGTTTCCATCTCCAGAATTTACCTCAATTATTTTTTGTATATGCGCAAAGGACAACTAGTCAATAAAAACGTCCACCTTGGAATGAGGTTCTGTTGATGCAGACTCAGGGGTCCCTGCTTCACCCCCTGTGGTGGTGAATCTTGATGGTCAACCTGATGGGATCCAGGATCACCAAAGATATAAACATCTGGATAACAAACATCTGGATGTGCCTGTGAAGGAGTTTCCAGATAAGCTTCTCTGGATGTGGGGTGCATCATCTCACAAACTGAGGTCCTGAACTGAACAGCAGAACATAAATGAAGAGAGGAAAAAAAAGTGAGCCAAGGACTAGCATTCAGCTCTGCTCCTTCACTGTGGCTGTAATATTACCATCTACCTCGCCCAACTACAGTCATGCCTTTCTTTGCCATCATGGACTGGGTCCTCTCAAACTGCGAGCCAGCAGAGACTCTCCCTTCCTTACGTTGTTCCTGTCCGATATTTGGTCACAGCAATGAGAAAAGTCACTAACACAGCCTCCCAGGAGGATTGTCTCTGTCATCCTGTCTTCTACGTTTCCTCATCCACAGACCCTCACGAAATATTCTCCTGAGTGTCCTTTTAAGACACATTACAAGAAAACTCCATTAAAAAACATTCTCCCAACAAATTCTGCTCAATCAGATGAAGCTAAAATTCAGAATATTCCGTGAAACGGTGTATGCTGAGTGCTTTAAAGTCACTGCCACCATTGTATGAAGCCAGAGGAGGCTTTGTGGACTTATTATAACTTGAAAAGTTTTGTCTCAGATGCTTTTGTGGATTCTTGTATTTTTTTAGCATAGTCAACAAACTTTAAATCATGTTCCCCAGACTCAAAAAGAAGTTGTTTTATGAATAAAGTCATGCTCTGCAGGAACGTGGTAGCAATAATAACGAATGTCCCTTTTGGGATCTGATTTGTCCTTTGTCCCACATCTTGTCTATGCTAAGTCTACTTTCTCTCAGGCCAGAACTTCATTTCAGTAAGCTGCGGATATCACTAGCCATACAATAGCGAGACAACCTACCCTGCTTTCCTTGAAGAGCCTCTCTCCCAATCTCCTCCTCTGGTTCCTTGTTTTTTTCTTTCTTTCTTTTTAGAAAAAAAAGTTCACCTATTTACTTTATGATATGATCTTTTACACCAAAGATGGTATCTTTTTTATCTTCTCACTACTGTCTCTTTAATACTTGCATGAGCTTGTGTTTAAATCTCATCACCTGCTACTCTTCGGAGACGATAACTATTGATGATTATGAAATGAGTTCCTCACACTCCAGGTCTTACAGATTGCTCCTTAATTGATCTCCCCTCTTCTTACCATCACCCCTTCATCTGAACTCCCCACAATTACTGGCTGAGAAATCCTCATCTCAATGGGACAAAGAGAAGAAAATGGATATTATCATATTACCCCAGAGTCTTTTATAGCCTGATAAATCATAGGCTCAATTTAGGATTCTATCTTGTATTAGACTGATTTTCAGGGCCAATTATCTCCACAAACAAAAAACTAGGACAAGGACATACTAATCCGACATCAGGAGATTGGAGCCATTGTCTCCAGTTGTCATTATGGTCAAGGACTATTTGACCCAAGTCACGCCTAACTTTGCTTATAAATTGTCCAGATTTGGAGTGCGAAGAGAAGAGGGTTCCAAGTTTCCAGGCAAGGGAAACAAAAACTCAGAGGAGACCTGCGCTGCGTGGAAGCCATAACTTTATAACCTTAAGATGTGATAAAAATGGTTGATACACAGCCACCCATCCACCATGTTTGTGTTCTTGAGTCCCCCCTGGCAAATTCTTTTCAGAAGCACCCCACCTCACTACCCACAGGTGCAGAGGCACACACCCGCCTCCTGGCAGCCTCTTCTAGTCGGAAAGCCCAAGGTGGAAGCACCTCCTTGCTGTTGTGACCTAACAAAAGAGGCACGTGGAGATTACGGTTGGTTCCTGACCAGCCTCCTTATGTTTAAAACCATCTTATTCTTCATGGCGAGGAGCTTGGACACAAGTGTCAGCAGCTGACCCAAGTCCCACGCAGGCAATTTGGGCTTTCCCTGACAAGTGGCCCATTCCTGTTGAATCCTAGGTAGTAAGGGAGCTATGGACGGTGTTTGAGAAGGAGCTACCGAGTGAGGTTGAGATTCCTAGTTTAGCTGACATGAAGCCTTGTGGGAAGACGGTGTGATAACTCCATTGCTACTGTTTCTGTATTGCACTGGGATATCTACACCGCCAGTGCAGAATCCCTCAGGCCTGACCTCAGCTAGGCCAGTCAGCATCTCTATGCAATGTTCAAACGCAGAGCTAGGGAAGACCAGGTCTTTATGGTCCAGCTGTGAGAGGAGAGATTTAGCCAAGGCCAGGGACCGCGTTACTCACTTTGAAGGGAAACTGAATCACTGTGATGGGAAAAAAAAAAGCCATGGAGAGATCAGAGACAAGAGTCCAGGTACCATCTAACCCCCCCCCCATGGTTCCAATGTTCCGGAAGTCCCAAGGCATTCCCCAAACTATTTCTTTGCCTATGAAAAATATTTTCCCCAAACTTCCAGTCAATTCCCCTCCCTGGTCCTAAGCGAACCGCCAGTCCTGGTTCGGCTCACCTGTCTTCATGAGACCCAGTTACACATACATACTTGGGAGTTCAGAACCCAGCATCAGCAGGGCCCTCCCGACAGATTCTGACACAGGGGATGACCTGGCACTGCTCCAGTTATAGATCCTTCCTCCCTCCTAATCTGCCTAAGGACAAAAGTTATGGGGATTTTTTTTTTTTCTGATCGCAGAGCAACTTTCAAAAGGAAGCTCCCATAATGGTATTTTCTCAATGCTGACCACTTGTCCACTAATAAATCCTTACTACCATCCTTCTGCTGGGGACAAAGGGCCCTGGAGTGAAAGAAAATGCTCAGCGCCAACCCCAGGGTTCCCTATGCTCCTCTATCTTCTCCTGTTTTTTACCTAGGAGACTGCATTTTAAATATGACTGTTACTAACCAAAGACATACATGCCTTTGGTCTTTTATTATATATAATAATATATAAGTAATATACATATAAGAAAAGATATAATAATATAATGTAATATAATACACACACACACATATACACACACACTGTATAAAATTTAGACTCAACTAATGACTGACAGGGTTAAAGGTTTCCAGCTCACTTTCCCCACACTTCTGGATCATTCCACACACCTGGATATTTTCAGCTTTTAGCAGTTATCATGTCTCACACAGTGAGTGCTTTGTAGAGCTCCCCCCTTCCTCTAAACCAGCTTTTGAGTGGTTTTCCAATCCCTCCAGAGAAGTGGCAGCTGATTACTCCTCTTCYTCCACTAGATGGCGCTAGTCAGCATGCTGCAGGCCTCAGTCTACAGCTCTTTCTTGGTTGTAGCACTTGACAAGTGGCTGTGGGGGTTAGGTGTTCAAGTGAAAGATTTCCGAGTATCCTTCTTCTTCTTCTTCTTCTTCTTCTTCTTCTTCTTCTTCTTCTTCTTCTTCTTCTTCTTCTTCTTCTTCTTCTTCTTCTTCTTCTTCTTCTTCTCTTCTTCCCACAATGGTGGGATCCATNTTCTTCTTCTTCTTCTTCTTCTTCTTCTTCTTCTTCTTTTTCTTCACGAAGCGTTTGGGCATGAGCAAGAGCTGTCTTGGTGTCCTTGTTTATAACAGAGTTAATGGCTCTTTCCCCTAGGACGCGAGGCCATCTGTCTGTGCTCAGTTCCTCACTCAGGTTTGAAGCTTAGAAAGACTGCTTCTCCGGACCGGACCGAGATGTGGACAGAGGTGTTGATGGGAGGGGGTACAACACAGCCTTGGAAGACCAGTAGCAGACACCCCTCCATGGCCCAAGCATCCTCTCCTTAGGACAGTTTGCATGGTTTTATAGGGTAAAGGGACCTGTTAAAAAATATGTACATTAGCAGAATAATGTCCAAAGCCAAGAACAACAGCATTCTGCTTATCAGAGAATGAAGTGTTGCATGTAAACAAATACTGTTAGAAATCAAACCCTCTTTCTTTCTCTACCAAACCTTTATCATCATCATCATCATCATCATCATCATCATCATCATCATCATCATCATCATCATTTTGTAGGCTATGCAAAAATAAAAAACCCACTAAAATATGCCACACCCACTTCCCTTTGTTAACCAGAGCGCAGTAAGTTTAATGTACCTCATTTAATATTTTGCTGTTGAAGTAAGACAGCTTTGCTCATTTGATTTTCCTGCCTTGACAGATGGCCATGAGCTTCTGTTACCCTGTGTTTCTTCCCAAACATTCTCCACTCTTTCCCATCTTTCCCCTGTGTAATTCATGACATACGTTATGCTAGGTACCAGATCTATGGGCTTCCCTGGCGGGCTAACCCTGTGCTCAGCCTTTCCGTTGAAGTCCTGTGTCTCTTGCCTTCTGTGGGGTCCCCCACACTCCTCAGCATCTCAGAACTCAAGGACAGTTTTATGACCAGTGGTCCAATAAGGGACTCCAGGCACAGCCACCCAGAACACCTTCTTTCTGTCCATACCTCATACTGGAGAACAGCTTTATCAATAACGAAGTTAACATGCTAAGACAAGGAGCAGGTGATGAAACAGAGACAACCCAGAGCTCTAATGATGGTGCTTATGAAAGACTAGAGTCCGGAAGGGTGAAATGGTAGACAGAACTCCTTTTCTTTTAGAGACTTTTAGGTCTCAGGAAGTCAAAGCTAGCCTCGTAGTTGATATATATCCAAGGGTAACCTCAAAATTCTGACTCTCCTGTCTTTACTCATGGATTTTGAGACGTAACAGTCATGCACCACTATGCCCAGTATGGGGGATGCTGGGAATTGAACCCAGGACTTTACTCTTAAGAACAGAAGCTCAAGTCAAGCTGTCTTYGACTTAAGCAATAAAGGAGAGGCGGTCTTTAGGGGAGTCTGACATGGGGCTCAAATGACCTTGGATCAGATTGCTCTCCATCTCTGTTTTCCTCTGCTAAGACTTTTCTCACAGACCCAGTTTGTCATTCCAAACCTCTAGAACAGCCAACCTGGGACCTTCTAGTTTACAGTTAAGTTGAAAAACAGCTGCTCCTTAAAATAATTCCTACAAAGCTGTCAGAATTGACTTTCATTGGAACATAGGCCATGTGGCTTCTCATAGCCAATTATTATGACCAGAAACCACTATCCCGATTAGCACGTGGAGTTTGCATATTGCCTGTAGAGCGTTAGTTCTCTACCTGTGCATCTAGACCACTTTGGAGGGTCAAAGGATCCTTTCACAGGGATTGCCTTAGACCATTGGTAAACACACATATTTACATTACAGTTCCCAACAGCAGCAAAATGACAGTCATGAAGTAGCAGCAAAAAATAATTTTATGGCTGGGAGGTCACCATAACACGAGGTGTGTTGTATCAAAGGGTTACAGAATTAGGAAGGTTGAGAACCACTGCTCTAGAGAATGGACCACATGGCTATGACCATGTGGACTTAGAAGTATTCTGTAGTCATTCCCCTAAAGGAGTGGATGATCATCTTATGCTTACGTAAGAGAGGAATTCTGTCTGGTGCAGAAAACCAACAGATGCTTGCTAGTGCCGAAGATCAAGATGAACGGAAGGAAGTCTCTCTTACCGGCTCATGTATGATTCGGTAATTTTACCACACCAGCTATATCTTTTCATCTACTGCCCCTCTATTGAGGAGACCTTGCTGGTTCTTACTTAATCCCCAGAAGAATCAGGCACCGGAGAGGGAATGGCAAGGCAGTCACTGAAAATGTCTCTGAATCTGTCAGGATCTTCTATCTTATAGGTCAGGCTCTTACTGGGAAAGGCATGGGTTTTTGAAAACTCAAAGCCACTCCCAGTAAAACACCTCCTCCAACAAGGCCACACCTCCTCCAACAAGGTCATATCAACTCCAACAAGGCCAAGCCTCCACCAACAAGGCCACGCCTCCTCCAACAAGGCCATGTCAACTCCAACAAAGCCACGCCTCCTCCAACAAGGCCATGTCAACTCCAACAAGGCCACACCTCCTCCAACAAGGCCATATCAACTCCAACAAGGCCAAGCCTCCTCCAACAAGGCCACGCCTCCTCCAACAAGGCCATGTCAACTCCAAGGCCACGCCTCCTCCAACAAGGCCATGTCAACTCCAACAAGGCCAAGCCTCCACCAATAAAGCCACGCCTCCTCCAACAAGGCCATGTCAACTCCAACAAGGCCACGCCTCCTCCAACAAGGCCATGTCAACTCCAACAAGGCCACACCTCCTCCAACAAGGCCATATCAACTCCAACAAGGCCAAGCCTCCACCAACAAGGCCACGCCTCCTCCAACAAGGCCATGTCAACTCCAACAAGGCCACGCCTCCTCCAGCAAGGCCACACCTCCTAATCCTTCCCAAACAGTTTCACAACCTGAGGACCAATATATAAGCCTGTGAGCAGTGATGGCAGTCTTGTTCAAACCATCACAAGGTTGAAGTTGACACAGACAAGCAAACGGGCAACTTCAACGATGTTTGAGAGAAGGCCACTTTATTCACAGTGGAAGGGCAGAGAAAGGCCCTGCTGCCAAGCGCCTAAGGGGAACTCCTAAAGATAGAAGGAAATCAGGCAAAGGAAACATCTGAAGCTTGGTTGGAGGGCGTCCCTTAGACAAACCCATGCCTATGATGTGGACTAAACGATTTGCTTTAGACTCCTTTCATTAGCTAGCAAGATGCACCGTAACTATCATCAAAATAAAGGTTATGCCAGCATGTTGTATGCAGCAGTCCTACATGCTCTGTGCTGTTACATACGCACTCTCTTCCTCGGAACCAAAAGCAAGCTTTACCCATCTTCCAAGTACAGTTCTTACTTAATCTTTCTCAGCTACCGAAGAGACCCTCTCTGTTCCCATGGCCATAGAGGTGAAGTCCCTCTAGAGTGTTTCTGCTAGAATGCTGCCTACAAGTTCAGTGGGCAGAGATAGTAAGACGATCGCTGCTTTGGGGATTCACGTCCGGTGTTCACACCTGTTGTTCACACCTGTTGTTCACACCTGGAATTCCCATACAGTCTCATTCCCTTGAGTACCTTCTGGACCAAGCAGCTTGAAAAGTGAAGGATGCTACTTAGAAGGCTGAACTTTAAATGCCCATTGCTTCATTTCCAGGAGCTCTCTACTTCTGTCTTGGGTCAGCCCTCTCATGCCAGGAGCACTGTTAGGCTGTCTATGGAGAGGTCCACAGAGTGAGGCATTTACATAATCTTAAAACAGACCCTTCAGCCTCATCTTAGTCTTGGAAGATGAGAGCCTTGGCTAACGTCTTGGCTGCAGTCTTGTGAGACACCTTGATTCAGGGACAACCCAAGGAAGCTGGACCAGGATGATTGGTCCAGTGAAACCAGCGGAGATCAACCCCCTTGAGAAACCGACACCTACATGTGGACCTGTCTTATTCTCTTCATAAGTGTCCCTCTATTAACTCATACATGAGATATCTGTATTCAAAATGTGCCTAAATAAATTTTGATTCTGCTTAGAAGGAAATCCGTGGGAGAATGAATTGTGTGTTGCTCGAAGCACCGAGCTTGTGAATGACATTATGAAGCAAGATGAAACTTGCTTCACCTAGTCAGTCTTTGAGTCCTTCCAGAGCAGAGCTATGCCTTCTCCCCTACATGTGGCAACATCTGGCTGGGTGGCTGCTACAGAGTGGAGATTCCACACCAAGAAGGCTTCGGAACCATAGTTCACTCTGGAAACCTTTCCGTTGAAGAAATGTTTATATAAACTCAGGTATATGGGCATAGAAAATAGGAATAATAATCAGACCTTTATTTACTAAATAAATAAGGAATTTGATTTGAAACTGTTATTTGATACACATAGAATTTCACCACTCACTAAACAGGAAAGCAAATTTGCACACCAAGGAGATGGCATGCTTGTCTATGTTTGCATAAAAGGGCTAAATCTTGACTTGAATGTTTGCTGCCGCGGAGTATTTCTATAGAGCGTCTTCAGTGTTTTTCAGAGTTCGTAGGTCCTATGACTTCATCATCTTCAATGCTGAGAACACCACCCCACATAAATTCATACTACAAAAGTGGCAGACATATGTTCAGGGCCTTTTAGACGCTGATTTTTATTTTGTCCTAATCTCAAGCCAATTTCATCGAATATTTGTTTTAGTGAAAGCCAACTCCTCGAACAGTATTTTTTTTCTGAATTAAATATTATCACATAATACCACTCAAAGACAAGCATGCTAAGTAATGATGGTGAGAACATATTAAGGTTTGTTTGCCTGTGTGTTTGGCCAGGAAATGTTACTGTAAGTGTAGAAAATGATATGCACATGAAAGCAGAGTGGACTTGAACCGGAGCTGAGATATTCCGTGCAGAGCTCTTTGGTGTGTTCTTGGAGCCGTGCTGGGAGCGGGGTTCTGAACTCTGCGCTGTGGTGAAATCACGTGACGCACCTTGGTTTGGTCATAGGTTTGATATGGAATTAATTTTCGATTGTCGGTGAGTTCAGAAACCTTTCCCTTTTACTGTTTCCTTGGCTTCTTGTGATCTCCATGCTTAGTTATTTGAACTAAAATTTAAGGAGCTGTGTTCTAGGACTTTGAAGGAGGAAGCAGGACGGGACCCGCATTTCCCATTACAAACCCGATTCTCAGTGTGATGCGGGGTCCAGTTCATTTTGCATTCTGCCAATCAGAGAGCTTGACTGGATATTAATTACAGTTAACTCAAGGGTCTCAGAACGCAGCTCCCTTCTCCTGAGCCCACAGAAGGCCTTTGGTGACATAAGAGTCGTGAAGATAACAACTTAATACATCGGACAGGCTAGAGAACAGAGACTAACTTGGACCGGTGAACCCCCTCCCCCTTTTTTTAAGAGGTGAGGATATCACCATGGGTCACAAGCAAAATTCTCCTTGTTCATGAAGTCCTGCACCCTTCCCCTGCTCTGAGAGAGGATTTATTACTTTTTACTGGAACTCCAAGAAGATCATAATAAAAAAGGGGGGAGGAGGAGAGACAGCGGGGGGTGGGGGGAGAAAAAAAAGACAGAGAGGGAGAAATAGGAAAGGAAGAGGGGGAGGGGAAGGAGAGGGGGAGAGAGAAAGGAAAGATACTGAGATTGGAACTGAAGATCTTTTATCTGGAGAAGACCCAGGGAGGGGGATCAATTCCAGCTGAACTGGTCCTTGCAGGCTTTAACTTACCAGGGCGCTATTCCCTGCTACAACCGAAAATTCTAGAAACTACACTAAGGGATTTTTTTTCCTTCTCTTTTTGTTACTTTATTAACAGCAAAATGGAGTCTATTACATGTTGATTATATTAAATTAGCCACTGCCTGTCCTCCACCCCCACCCTTCCCCCAAGGGATGTTGAGCAATATCCTGAGGAGATGCTGGGTGTGGATCCGGGCTATGTCTGGCCTTCTGCTGTMGTAGGTGAGGCTTGGTTCCTGTGACCCAGTCCTCCAAACGCATCTCCCCCTTCATGGTCCTGCCTGTGACTATTAATCCTGCCCAGTTTCATCCTCGCCAAAGGGCYAGTTAAAAAGAGAGGCAACTGCTGCCCATGAGTTCAGTCAAGACAGGAATGCGCGGTAGCTGCAGACAGCTCTCCGGGATCCAAAGGGGTGAAGCCTTGATGGTTGAGCGATTGTCTGAGGAGTTTACATTCCAAGTCACCAGAGAGGACAATCACACATGAGTGTGTGTACTAGCACAGCACGTGTGTGTGTGTGTGTGTGTGTGTGTGTGTGTGTGTGTGTGTACTAGCAGGCTCCACAACTATGGAACTTGATTGAGAATCTTGCTATTATTATTATTATTTTGTCCAGTTTGGACCAGCATTTTTCTCTATATTGCAGAGTTGGATGAGGATTTTAAAACCTGCTGAGAAATAGATTTGGATTCTCTGTACAAATTAAATGCCACCCAACAGAAAAGTCTCGGTAGAAATAGGCAGTTGTGAACACCTTCTCATGAAGATGCCCAATTGAAAAGGCTGCTATGCCAAGGTGTGTGTGTGTGTGTGTGTGTGTGTGTGTGTGTATGCTCACATGTGTATGTCTCTGTGGGGGGTATACACGTACATACGTCTGTGTCTCTGTGTGCACATGTACATCTATGTGTGTGTATGTGCATGTGTGCATATTGGTACATATATATGAGCATGTTTCTATTTCTGTGTGTGCATGTGTAGATGTCTGTCTCTATTTGTCTCTCTTTCATCTCTCTCTCTCTGTGATTGTGTATGTCTTTGTGTGTGGGGTATACATATGTATATATCTGTGTCTCTATATGTGTGCATGTGTATCTATGTGTTTGTGTGTACATGTGCGTGCATGTATGCATGTTGGTATATATA
>BDUI01008166.1:31311-47163 GCA_002335545.1 Apodemus speciosus
AGCATAAGGCCTTTAATTTGATGACAGGAAATAAACTGTTTTTTTTTTTTAAAAAACAGGCTTTCTCATTGTCTCTCAAGGCTTTTGCCTGCTCCACCCCCCCCCCTCAGTTATTCATGCCCAGCCAGCCATGTTGGTCTTCTGGTTATTTCTAGGACAGTTTCTGAGGCTAAGTGCACTATAGGCTGGAGTGATCCTCCATTCTATCTGGTGCTAACTCCCTTACCTCTTTCACGCCTTTTTTTTTTCAAATGGCAACCTCCCAGGGATACCTCTGCAGACCATTCCATCTCAGATGGCAGCCATCTCTTTATTCCTCCAAATCTCTCTGTCACTGTTTTTCTCTCCTCCCCCATACCATTCTTAAACAGTCTATGCAATCTAATTATTCTCTGAATGTATTGTCACATTTCCTCTTACTAGCTGCCAAGAATCTCACAGAGATCACTGCTGCCTCCAACGCTTTGCCCACAGAGCTAGCCAGGCTCTCAGTAGGCACTCCGTAGCGTCTCATTATTGCCTGCCTTTGTGATCAGTCTTAATCTGAATTTCTCTTAACTGGGTAGATATTACTTGCCTGAGATTGCCAAAAGGTCTTATAGAGCAGTAATTACAGAATAAGGACCCAATAGGGACAATTTGGAGGTAAACAAAAGGAGTTATCAATAATTTCACTCCAACAAGTTAAACAGACACTATTATGGGCAAATTAGAACTTAAGATAAATTTATTAATTGGACAATATAGTCACTGGACGAGAGTGAGGGCCTGGTGAGACACAGAAAAGGAGGGAGGGAAAAATTACAGACATTTTGTTTAGAAATCTGGTTGTTAGGTCCAGGAAAGAGGCTGTATACAACGTCTCAGCAGCAGTGTGTGAAAGATGCCTGGGCTTCTACCCTCAATGAGGAGGATAGTTTATGCTACTTTATAGACCATCCCAGAACATTCCCTATGTCTGAGATCCTGTGCTTTTCCCAGCATGTGACCTCTTTCTCTACCCTTCTTAAGCCTAACTCCTTTTCTCCCCTTCCTTGCTTGTGACAAAGAGATGCAGTTTGGAAGTCATAAAGGGTTTGGGTGTTTGATGCCCGGGAAAGAACTTTTCCCCAAAGGGAAAGAAATGAATCCCAGGTCTCCCATAGCATTTGGATTCTTACTCTCAAAACTGCTGTATCAGCACAGGCCAGAAACAGAATAATCATTTGATCTTAAAACATAAAACAAGTTCTGAGAAATTCATTGTGATAAAATATAGAACCCACGGGTGTCCTAAAGCACTACCCAGAGATTTGCTTGAGAATTCTGAGATTTTGTTCTGTGAGTTTTGGTGTTATCAGAAACACATTGAGTCCTTAAACATGACTGTTTTTCTCATTCTTTCTTCCTTTCTTTCTTTCTTTCTTTCTTTCTTTCTTTCTTTCTTTCTTTCTTTCAACATTGAAAGGTCTAGGGGAAGACAAAGGTGAAGCTTATGTGGGGGATTTTGAAAGGTTTGAGAGAGCGATGTGGATTAAGAGTACACATCACATACAGACCTGCCATCTATAAACCACGTACATGGGTTTGCATGTAGTTGCCAATTAGGAAGATGAAAATCTCAGTCTGGCAAAACAAACTCCATGAACCCTTGTGGCAAGTGGCTAAGGATGAATGGTAAGGTCATTCCCCTTTCCTGTAGTGACCTCAGGCCTCCTTCAGGCTTCTAAAATGAGAAGGAAATCAAAGTACACATCAGGTGGTCATGCTATAAGAACTGTGGGAAAAGGGTTTGGATCAGGAGTCTTTCTTCACTCATTAATGTTTTAGCATTAGCCTTCAAATAGTAGCAAATGGATTGTCATCATCAAGTTTATCTGAAATGAATCCTTTTGCCCTTTCTTATACCTGTATTAACATCATGGTTATTAGAAAAAAACACCTGTGCTATTAGCTTATTTTTCAAAGGATTATTCAGTTCACAGTTGTGGAGGTTTGAGTCCATGATCAAGAGGCCCCAGCGATTTGAGTTCCTAATGGAGGTACCAGCAAGTGATTGAAGAAAGTGTCTTAGTGTCTTAGAAAAACTAAGCCCAACACCTTGAATCACAAGCCAGGGACAAAAGGAGAGAAAGAGGAAGAGATTGGCACCCAAAGCCTCTTAGAGAGCACAGCCCCAACAATCTAAAGACGTCTACGAAGGCCCCATCCTTCACTAGTGCCATTCTAGGGCCAAAAAAATTGTAACAAATGGCTTTTAGGGGGGGATGCAGTATTCAAACTGTAACAGAAGCTGTTACCCAAATCCTCATTTAGACCACATCTACCTGCCTTACTGTATTTTAGGTGTCTTGCAAACCCTTGCACCAAAGATGTTGATCTCAGCGTAGTTTGGAGCTTAGCTTTCTTGAAATCCAAGTCATCCTCAGTTTTCATAGGTTACCTCCAAACCTCTCACAGCTTTTAGGGTAAAGTTCAAATTGTGGTGGTCCACAGATCCTTGGTGAGTGAATCTCACTTATGTTTCTACCCTCCCCATTCAATAGTGCCCTTCATTAGATCGTCTCTCCCAGCAATGAGATCATGCAGTTATGTCTTTACCCCCAATGCCCATGATGCTCTGAAGGCTTTCTCTGTGCACCTCCTTCTTCATGAAGAATCTTCCAGCTTCCCAGCTCCACCAGTCTGTCTTTTCTATGATCTGCAATAGACCACATCCATTCAAAGCACAAGCTAGGCAAAGATGGTGGCAAAATGTATGTGATAAATTTTGGATTTGTGGTTGTTGTTTAGACCTGAGAACTGAACCCAGAGCCTTGAGCCACTGAGTCAAATCTCTCATCCTACATGTGATGGATTCTATGGTTATTATATGTTATCTTAAGCAAGTATCAAAGCAGGCAAAATCTCYGCTGATTTCTGCCATAAGAGTAACCGGGGAAACTCAAAAGCAGTGAAGTAGAGTCACATTCTAAGTAGACTTTGAACTATGAGTGGAAAAAGTATTGTGCTGTATTTATGAGGTGACACCTATGGAATCTGAACATAAATCAAGACAAGCTCAAGAGTAGTCGGAACATCAAAGAAGACTGTTGGCTGCTTCCAGAGACTGAAGGTAAGGACTTTACTGCAATCATAAGTCACCAAGTGAACATACAAACATTTAACACAATATTGATTACCAATAAACTGGGTGAAGAATGAATACAGCAGGAAAAGTACGGAGAGTGAAAAGACATTCAGAGAGGATGAGGAAGGCGTGTCTCTCCAAGGTCATATCCCAGCAAGGACCTGACTTGAGTGTAGTAGTTGCATATAGGGTGGGTTTTCTGGGCAAGAGGGCACAGCCAGCAGTTTAGCATATGTGCAATGTGTAAGTACATGCGGCCTGGGTGACTGCAGCTGAGAGAGAAAGGAGGGTAGACAGGAATGAAGCCCAGAGGTCCCTCAAAGCTAGACTGACACTCCACACCTATCATAATAGATGCTCACTTTTCCTGGAAAAACAAATCCCACGTACCTAGGCTCCTAAGCAAGTCTACACCAGTTTTAGACAAGAAAAAGAAACTATTTCATAATGTTAACACATATCCCACCTGCCACACACAATATTGAGGATCTGAGATGACAGGATGAAAAAGGGGTCTGGAGAGATGGCTTGAGAGAGCAGGGGTGTTGTGGTTAGGCCCTGTTCTTCTCAGCACCATGTTCCCAAAAGTATAAATACCTTGGCCATATAGCGACGCTCTCCTCTGAGTAGCATTATAACTTAAGATAACCCATTTGTTTTAGTCTACATTTTGCCGTGTGCTCAGGTACCGTGTGGCCATCTCCTTACGTCTTCCTGGGGGGAACTCCCTCACCTGGTTCTATCCCAGGATCCTTTCTTTCTCCCAGACGCCTCACCTCTATTTCCTGCCTAAGCCACAGGCCATAGGCTTTATAATTGACAGACAATGCATGCACACAGTGCACAAGATATTCTCTGTACACAGGGAATCAGAGTTTGGTTCCAAGGCCTGACACATGGATCTTACAACTGCCTCTAACACCAGCTCCAGGGGGTCCTTTGCCTTCCAGCCTCTGCAGGCACTCACGTGGATAATGGATATATGTACACACACACACACACACACACACACACACACACACACACACACAATTTAAAAATTAAAGTATATCCCTTTAAAAAGTCATTTAAAAAAGAACCCTTAAAGCAATAGTTACAAAAATAACATACCTAGGTTCTTATTATAAAATATTCTGTTACATTATAAGTTGTTACCCCCACTTTTACACCCCCCCAAATTGTCTTTTTCTAGTTGTTGGTTTGTATTTTCCCCCCTGTGTAGAAAAGATACAAACTTCACTTAAATATCAAAGTACCCTGATACTTCCAAGATCAGTAACCACCAAAATGTATCTACCAGTAATTTCTATGAGTGACTTCTCAGATTTTCAGGCTTAAGGACCTAGAATAGCCATCCAAATTCGCTGTGAGGAATTTGTTCTCCAAAATGAAGTCAGCTTTGTAGAAAGTGAAAACTTAGCAAATAAGAAAATAGAAAAGGTGTGCGTATCTCTCTGTGTATGTTCTAAATCCCCTGAGCCCCTGACTGACCCATGAGAAGGTTCTAAGAGGGGCTTGGGGCTGAGGGGTTGGGGTCCACAGCCCTGTCTCCATCAGCAATGCTGGACCAACCTCTTGCCTTCTTGAAAGAAGAATCTCTGACTCTAATGAAACAGAATAAATAAGCTCAGGTATATATATGCAAGAAAATCTCCTGAGCTGTCTCTCCTCTCCCAGACCATTTACTCATCATGGGTTTGGGTTCACAGCCTCCTATCCATGATCAGAGACAAGCCAGGTAACTTTTTAGCAGTCATATTTTGGCAGACTCATCAGCAATACCAATATCACAAAACAATAGCTATTAATCATCTTTCTGAGTGTGTTTTTGTGTCAAGTGCTTTGCGTGCCTTATTTAATCACCGAACGTGCGTGCATGTGTGTGTGTGTGTGTGTGTGTGTGTGTGTGTGTGTAAACAGCTATTATGATCATTTTCATTGTACAAATGGGAGAACCAACATTAAGAAAGGTTAATTTTGTATATTAAAAACACATCATTGCAATTACAAATCTGAGACTAAAACCTTGTTTTGTCTGTGCACCCAAAGCCTATCTGCTCTTTACCACAACTTTACAATGCTGCCCTAACGCAGCCAAACTAGAATCATGTCTCCTCACATTGCAAAATAATGTTTTCCAAAATATAAATTTCACAGGTGTGTTGCAGAAGATGTTACCATGATCAATACTTGAAAATGCAAATGCAATCATTATATTATGTTCACTTCAGAACACAAAGGCTTGATTGCATGAAAACGTTGCTTTTATTAGCAAACAGGAGAAGGCTAAAACCGTCTGCAGTCTCCATATTGCTCCATCACTACTGCTTTAGGGAATGAAGATTTGATCAAAGCACCACCTTAAAAATTCAGTTTCATTTATATTTTCAGTCCTCAAACATAGATATGGCAATGGTACATATCAGGGACATTAAGGACACTTGCATAAAATGGGATTGAATCTTGTATTGTAATTCTCATGTTTACCCAGCAGAACTTGAGTAAAAGAAAGAAAAAAGGCGAAAACAACAACAACAACAACAAAAACCCTCAAGTGACTACAGAAGCTGTATCTTAGCAAAATGCCATCAAGCAAAATAGCAAAATCTGACATCTGATATCAGGTATTCAAGAGTTATATTTTCATTTAAAAGCAGCTCTCCTGACTTTATAGAACAAAAATGAGAAGTCAAAGACTGTAATGTTGTGATGCACATCACTTAAAGGATAAACAGTGGATTCTTTTCTTAACTTCTTTGATGTTGAACAAGTCATCCGGCTGCTTGATGCTCCCATCTGTTTCAAGATGTGGGAGAGTCAAAAAGAGGAGTGGTGGGCTGGAGCGATGACTCAATTGTTAAAGCGTAGACTCACAACCATAAAATATAAGAGTTCGGTTCCCAGCACCCACAGCTGTCTCTCCAGCCATCTTTTTTGTCGGACACCACACCCGCGCATGTAAAGTAGATGAATAAGTAACTAAATGAAAAAACAATAATACAAAAAATAAGGTAAATAAACAAGTAAAAACAAAAGGAGGAGTGGTGGTACACACCTTGAATCCCAGCACTGCCTAGGCAGAAGCAGATGAATCTCTGTGAGTTCAGGGACGGCTTGGTATGCAAACTGTTCTCGGTATACAAACAAACGTTCTCGGGCTACACGGCGTGATCCCATCTCAAAAATTTTTATATATACATATGTGTGTATATATAATATATTAAGTAAGACATGCACAATTTTTAAAATAAAATAAATCTTTTTAAAAAACAGTTTCTGAGCCAGCTAGTTTTATATCAACTTAACACATCTAGAGTTATCTCAAAGGAGCGAACCTCAATGGAGAAAATGCCTCCATAAGATCCAGCTATAAGGCATTTTCTTAAATAATTTCTTAATCCATTGTGGGTGCCCCGAGAGGGGCAGGGCTGTTTATCCTGGGTTCTATAAGACAGCAGGCTGAGCAAGCCGTGGGGAGTGAGCCAGTAAGTAACATCCCTCTGTGGCCTGTGCATCAGCTCCTGCCTCCAGGTTTCTGCCCTTCGTGAGTTCTTGTCTTGTTTGATGAGGAACTGATATGGAGGAGTAAACCAAATAAGCCCTTTCTCCCCCAGGTTGCTTGGGCCATGATGTTTCATCGCAGCAATAGAAACCCTCACTAAGACAGTTGTGCACTTCTCATTCAGAAGGCGGCCTTGCCTACTGACTGCCTGTATATCCTTCTGATATGTGGCAGGCCATACTTTAACCTAGCCGAAAAACAGGCGTCTGTGCTTCTGGTTGTCAGAAGCTGTGTGCAAAGCACCCTTTCCAGGCTCTTCTTACGGACGGAGACGTCTTGTTAAGCTGTGGCTGTAGAGAGGCACGCTGTTCACAGAAGCACGTGGCCTACATCTTATAGACGACTTCCCATTTAACCGTCCCTTGATTTTCAAAAGAAACTTAAATTTCTCCAAACGTCAAAGAACAGAGTTATAGTCAGATATTCTTCCATGTGACCCCTCTCCCCTGGGAATAAAAACAATTTATCTTATATTTTAAGATTAAGAAGTTGACTAAAAAAAAAAATCAGAGGTGACATAAAGATCCAGTTAACACCTGGTGCCAATCACAGAATGCCACCTTTCATGAATTACAGATTTTTGCAGCACAGTTTCAATCCTAGCTGGCCACCTGAAGGGTCAAGGACATTAGACAGGAATTTTCCCTTTAGCATATTCTTCCTTTCTCATGATGGATGCCTTTAACCACATTATATCAATTCTTAAGCTTACTCCCTCCCCCAAACAATTTAAGAGCTCAAATTGGAGCACAGCTTAAAATTAATGGACACCTTAATTTGACAATGTTGTTTCCAGTCTTAATGAAGCGTGGCATTGCCATTTTTATTTGTTTAATCGCAGCCCTTGGGTCTTACCAACCTTGCTTTTCTTATCATTATGCCCCGGGTATTTCGTGGCACAGCATGTTTATGGGCACATTAACGAGTCAGGAGACTCTTCTGCAGTGGTATCAGGTATAAGAACAGCGGATGGTCAGCTCGTTCCTCTCCCCAGCACAGAGTGTATTCTCCGCATAGGGCACAGGCTTTGTTCCTCCTCTCAGGTCCTGGACAGTGGCTGACGCTTGCTCTGGCCTGGCGTCACCTCCATCTAGCTAAGGATGAACAGCTCTCACTGGGACAGCAGCTATGGATCCCAACGATCACCACCAACAACCTACGGGATGACTTTATTCGTAGAATGTTTCATAAGTCTTTCCAAGACATGTGACGACTGAAATTGAAGTAAATGATGTAAGGAGCAAAAGAATGGACAGACAGGCTGTGTGTGAGAAGACTAGGACAGGAAACCTCAGGCAGGAACATGTTTTTAAAACTTCAGGCCCTGGGGACCGTACATATCAACTCTTATTTTGGGGCACTTCTGTGGAATTTGAAGACTTTAAGGACAGTAGTCTAAGTAGTGTCTAGACTATTATATCCGTAATGTAAAACAACATGTAACCCATGTCCACAGACTGATAGGTCCAGACTCCCACAGCTGCTTCTCTGGTCATCAGGCTGATTTATCTCCTCCCACAAAAAGCAAGCTAGGCAAAGGCAGTGGCATAGTACTTCTAGAAAACAAAGGAAATCAGGAGTGATCCATGAGGTTTGGGAAGAAGGAAAACACCAGCGTTGATTGATGTATCAGACATTAAAAATGGGAGGTAGGAAGTAAAACTAACCGGGAAATAGAATGGGGTAACCTGTTCAGGGGCAGAAGCATGACCTATTTGGGTAATTGAGCATTTGTCAGGGGCTTAACGTCCCCTCTCCAGTGCCCTTCATCGTTGGGTCTGTATGCCCCCATGAGTTTAAAGGGGCAGAAAGCCAGCGGACAGGGGAGCGAAGCAGATGTAAGTATGGATGTGTCTGTGTGGCGACAGTGAGGATATCTGAAGAGGGACAGAGACTTCTGGAGGAGGCTAAAGTGTAGGGACATTAGAGCAGGCAGCCTGGGGTAAGTGCCACTGGAGTGTCAGACGTTATCAGAGGACACGGGGAAGTTCAGAAGACCAGCATGAAAAGAGAGACGGGATATGACATTTGGGAAGTTTCTCAAGAGGATACTGTCAATAGAACCGCAGAGCAGGAGCCAGGCTTTAAAGGTTAGCGAGTGCGTGCCTCAGAAAGACCACAAAGACTGGGGATTTTGGGTGTTTGGTTTTATTTTGTTGTTGTTGTTGCTGCTGCTGCTGCTGCTGCTGTTTTTGTTGTTTTTTAAGCCAAATTTTCTAGAAAAGCTATGGAAAGGAAAAGTCATGTGTATAAAGTCCTAACTACCTCGCAAGCCCAGTTGCTATGCTCTTAGTGAACCCAAAGTTTCCCTTGCTATGTTTCAAGATTTATTGAGGGCCCACTGAGGTGGTACATGCTATAATTTCAGTATTTGGAAGGCAGAGGCAGGAAAGTATCCTTGAGTTTGAGGTTAGTCTGTCTGATCTACACAATGAGTTCCAGGCCAGCCAGGGCTATATAATGAGTCTAGGAAGAAGAAAAGATACCTCAAAAGAGTCGTATATATTACAACACTACCTATTTTCTCACTCAAGTAACTGATTCACTTTGTAGCAGCCATGCATCACGGTCAGGGTGAAGGCTTGGAAACTGCCACTTTCTCAGGACAGGAAGAACATCCCGGTCCTGGCTTCCTTCTCGCCACTCAGCAGTTGCCCTTCTAGAGTTGACTGAAAACAACTTCTCTGCCAGAAGCTCTTGCCCGTGCTCTATTTATTGATTTTTGAAAGCTGTGGCCAGCAGCCACGAGGACAGAGCAAATTAGCAGAATATAGCGTGTCACCCGAAGCTCTCAAGTGACCTAGGTCCACAGTGGCAAGTCACCAAAGCTAGGGCACACCGATGCGACTTTCAGCTGGTTTCCTTGGAGGCTCTTCAAACTTCAAGCTTGATCTCATTAGTTATGCTTTATATACATAGCCGGGTTTATGTCCTGTTCAACGCCACATCAAAAGTGCACTGTATTGATCCTTTCTCCCATCGCTGGAACAACACACTTGCCACAAACAATATAAGGGAGGAGAAGTTCCTTTTTCCTTGTGATTCAGAAGTGTCGGTCCGTCATGGTCTGGGAGAGCACAGCAGTTTATACGACAGTGGACAGGAAATAGAAAGTGGGGAGAGAAAGAGGTACAGGAAGACACCAAGGACAAGACTCTGTAGAGCCCAATCCTGGCGAACTTTTCCCTCCAGATAAGACCTTCCTTCTAAGGTTTCCAGAATTTCCAAAATAATATCACTAGGCTGAGAACTAAGTGTTCAAAATCTGATCCTGTGGGAGATATTTGGTTGTTAATCATACCAGGTACTGTTCGGTTACATTGTACCCTTTCTGAAGAGGCAATTATACCTTGGGCTAGCCTTCTCCTCCTCTAACGGGCTAGCCTTCTCCTCCTCTAATGTCCACAGGCTATACGCTTTCTCGTTTAAAGGCACGATTAGTCCAAAGCTATGTCCCCATAAGAGCCTGCATACCGCTGTTCTAGTGCCTACATTGCCAAACCGGGAGGCAGTCATGATGTCCTTCAGCAGGTGGGTGGCTACATAGATCACAGCACACACAGACAGCAGTTGTTCTTCAGCGCTGCAACAACGCATGAGCTATTAAAAAAAGAAGAACAATAAAAAGAAACTTGAATGAAGATTACTTAGTAAAGAAGGCCAATCTAAAAGTCCGCATACTATGTAAGTCTAACTAAATGACTTTGTGTAGCTGGAAGAACCGTGGAGAGAGTACGGCTGTCAGTGTCTGTCCATCAGAGGGGAGACGGCAGGGAAAGGAAGAATGCCAGAGCACTAGACATATTCTGTATGATTATATGCAAGCATGACTCTAGATCACTGCACGATTCTCCAAACTCAAAGGATATAAACTAAGAATGAACTCTAACATGAACTATGGGCTTTGAGAGGTAACAATGTGTCAATGTAGGTTCATCATTTGTCACTCCCTCACTAATTTGGTAATAACATTGATGGCGAAGAAAGGCGTGGGCACACACTGGAATTGAACAAAGAGAAAATGGCTGAACAAATTTTGCTTTCAAACCTAAGCTTTCATAAAATATATTCATAAATTATTTTCAAAGCTGAAGTACTGATATGAGTGATCTGGTTTGGTTTGGTTTTTTTCAAGTATTTATATGACTCCATATACACATATAATATGTATGTATGTTACATGTAATATATATATATATCACTGTTCCATTTATTATTGTTATTAGTGATTATGTGTCTATGTGTGACTGTGTGTGTATGTAGGAGTGTGTGATTGTGTGTTTTATCAAGCCTTATGATGACATAAGGCTGTCAGTGAGAGAGGCAGGGTAGCCACTGTAAGGCCACACCATCTGTCCCTGCATGTCTGCTCTCAGTCCCAAGTCCTGAGCCTCTCCTTTGTGAGCTTGCAAGCAGTGGTACTGTTTGCACACTCAGTGTGTCCTGGGCTCGGATGACAATAAAGGAAACGCTGGCTTATTAATTTGCATGAGGAGTCTGCCTTGCAGGTAAAGAGGAACCGAAGAGTTTTCCCTCTAAATTTTCAATAGGAAAATGACCTTGAGCAGAAGAGTGAGGGACTGAGTCCCACCTGTCCCTCACCCCTGCTCTGTCCCTCACTGGCTGGCGGGTCCTGGTGAATTAAGTAAGCACTGTGTAGTAATGTCCACATCAGTGCAATGTGCAGTAATATTTTCTACAGTCAATGCAGGAATTAAATGAGAAACTCACTCAAGATGCTTCTAACAATAAAACTGTATGTTGAGTAAGTATTTACTACTGCTGTGTAGAAGCAGGCATCACACTCAGACTGTTTGGTAGTATCAGAGAAGCTGTGGTTTGATTGACTGCTAATGCATCACTATTAGCTTCTGTATTATTTCCCATGTGGAGAAAACTTCTTGTGCTCATAGCTCTAAAGCCATTTTATTTAATTTCAACTTTATTTTGTTTAGAGTTTTTATTAACTTAGTTTTTAATTTCATACCTGAATATTATATTCAGATAAGTTTCACCTCGCCCTCCCCCAACTCCCTCTTGAATTACTGACTCCATATACACATATAGTATGTATGCATGTATGTTACATGTAATATATATATATCATTGTCCCATTTATTATTGTTATTAGTGATGTGTCTATGTGTGATTGTGTATGTATATGTGAGTGTATGATTATGTGCATATGTGTCCATGTTCATGTGTGTGTTCTAGTGTGTGCATGCATGTGCATGCATGGTGTGTGTGTGTGTGTGTGTGTGTGTGTGTGTGTGTGTGTGTTCAGGGCTGACCTATTTGGGTTGAATTACCTATGAGGGAGCTAATTCCTGGAGAAAACTGACTGTCCCTCTCTTGGCAGCCACTGTTAGCCTGTAGCTCTTTATCTCTGGGTGGGACCTTCCAAACTTTTCCACATCCACACATTATGTCAGCTGGCGTTGTCATTATTCAGATCTTGTCCAGAAAGCCATTTTGTTGAGCATACGTGGGTGCAGCTTCCTGCCATGTCTATCTGGTAGCGACACCTACAGTTTGACTTGGTTTCTTATGATGTGAGTTTTCAATGTAAGCCTTTGCCTCCTTCAGAATACACTTTAAGAAGTGGCTTTTTCATTTGTTCTCTTTTCTAGATATCACTTTTTACTGTACTTTTCATTCTTCCTTTTTGTGTCTTGAAGGACACATTTCTGGCATGGGGGCACACTTTCACATCGTATTTGCCCTTTGCTGAAACCAAATTATTTTTCTAGAAATTCTAGATTTGTGACTTTTACAGGCTAACACATAGAAATCATTKTAAGTCATTCTACAGACAAGGGTACCCAGACATCTTTGAAAGGCAGAGGGCATTACATTGTGGATCTTCACAGTGGGAGACTTTCTTCAATAGTAGAAACCCTGCTGTCATTACCTAAGGGAAGATCATGTCTACAGGTGGCTATTTGGTCTCATGAGAGATGCAAAGGAGTGGAATGCCGACTTCTGATTGGAAGATTCTTTTCCACCTTTGAGCATTGGCATTCTAGTCTCTGGAATGACAGAAATGGTAATTGTTCCTTTTACTTCTCAATGTTATGTCAGGACAAAACCATAGTGAAACACCTGCTCATTAAGGGAGCAGTATTATATTCAGTATTATTACTACTGTGGACAGTGTAAGGCCTAAATGATCCTGGACTAGCTCCAGGGAGGTGGCTCTCGATCACTGCCAAGGGGTTTTAGAAGCATTGAGAATAGAAATCTACGTGGGAAATCAAGGACTGACTTTGAGAAGCCAGGAACATCAATATAATGAGTGGTTGTGTGAAGTCTAAATGACCTCAGTATCTTTTTGTCTGTAGGTGCAGGAAGCCACTATTCAGGTGCTTGGCCATGAGAAGCTATTGACAGACAATGAGGCAGGCTAGATGGTTCATTGGGTAAAAGACATCTCCAAGTCTGATGGCATTAATAAGAACTCCAGAATCTACACTGTGGAAAGAAAGAATCAACTTCTGCAAGGTGTCCTCTGATTCATATGTGCTGTAGTGTGCATGTGCACACATTCACACACACACACACACACACACACACACACACACACACACACACCTTACAGTACCAGCAGCCCTGGAAGTCTGCTGCTTTGCCCTGACCTCCTCAGACAGAGCCAACTCTGAGGCAGGAGCACAGTCCTCAGCTGAGATACCTTGGATCCACTTTGATTTTTCGACTTATTATGATGTTCTTGCTGAGAATCTTAGGCTGGTCCCAGCTGGTGACTGAGTAAGACAGGGTACATATACCCAGACAGTTGCAAGTGACAGTAATTTTTGTTCTAAGTCTCCTCAGAAGCCTGGGTCAGGCTTTCTTGCCAGTGTTAGGGATTGAGGTTCTTCTAATCAGAACATTTTTGTTTCCCTTCATTGAGAAAGGTCAGAAATGCACTCCATTTAGTCTCCCAACCAATTCCTTCCACTTTATTGTTTGCATGTGTTTCCCACAGTGAACCTCCTCATCTGCCTCTGTTCTGGTGTCTGCTTTCCCACAGACCAGCTACCACATTCACTCACTGCTCCCCTCCTAAGTTTAGATTCTTCTAGCAAATCTTCTTAGGAAGGTCAACGTACTACACAACTCAAAGAGTTCTGAGTGAACAGTGTGTCCCAGGATCTAAGTGCCAGAGCCTTGTACAGTGATCATCTTTTGGAAAGGCAGAAGGTATTAAGTGGCTTAAAGTTCTGAGAGTCTTCTGGGTTAAATCTACAAATGAGATATTCCAGAACCATACGCCTTTTGTGAGTTACTGGTGCGATACACCCTACAGGAACCAAGCCAAGCCAGGAGTCATCAGGGTGGGCAGTCTGCTGGGCTGCTCTCAGCTCAGAGCATTTTCCGTGGTAGCAAACCTTTTTCTGGGAAGGCAAGCCGTATCTGCAACCTTTTTCTATGAAGGGCAAGGTTGTGAATATTTTTGACTTTGCAAAATATTATCTATAGAGTTGTTTTAATTAGGGTTTCTATTGCTGTGATGGGACACCACAACCACAGCAATTCTTCTAGAAGAAAACATCTAATTGGAGTTGTCTTACAGTTTAGAGAGTTATTCCATTGTCTTCATGGAGGGAAGCATGGGAGCATCCAGGCAGACATGGTGCAGGGGAGTAGCTGAGAATTGTACTTCCAGATTAGCAGGCAGAAGGAAGAGAAACACCGTCCTTGGCTTGGGCATTTGAAATCCCAAAGCCCACCCCAAGTGACACAAGAGTCCCAAGAGGCCACACCTACCCCAACAAGGACACACGTCCTAACACTGCCACTCCATAATGACCAAGCATTCAAATACATTTGGCTATGGGCCATTCCCATTGCAACCACCACAACAATCATTCAATCCTTCCACTGTAGTACAGAAACAACGAGAGATAATCTATACCATGAACCATCTTGTGTGTGCTCTCGCAAAGCTTCCCCTTTATTCCATTCTATTTATTCATTTGGGAGGGGCATGCCTGCTGCAGTACAGGTGTGGGTTCAGCGGACAACTTGCAGAAGTTGGTTCTCTCCTGCGGTGTGGATTCTCAGGATAGAAGTCTGATGTCAGGCTTGGCAGCAAGTTCCCTTACCCTTGGTGGTTGTTAAACTTAATCTGTCAGCTTGACACAACCAAGAATCGCTGGGGGAGCAGAGGGTCAGTGAGGGCTGGTTTAATCAGGTTGGCCTGTGGGCAAGTCTGTGAGGAATGATCTTGATTGCCCAAATTGCTGCCTGAAGACCCTGCCTGAACTGGACTTGAGAGCCCATAAACACTTTCTCCCCCACTTTGATTTTTGTCAAGGTATCTTTTTCACAGCAACAGAGCTGAAACTAGAACATTCCCTGAGCCAGCTCACTGACCCATAATAAGGCTTTTGTATAAAAGTCGATTAAAATTGTATTTTTATATAATGTTTATGTGTTACAAAAATGATTTATTCCCCCCCCCTTTTTCAATTGGATCAGAATATGGAAAGCATTTAAAATCATGGAAAACAGATGGTGATTTAAATGCATAAGGACACAGAGATCCTAAGGGATCTCCAGAGACATGTGCTCGACCTAGACTGTAAAACTCTGACTTCCCTTTGTCTTTAGGATCTAGGCTCATCCTTGATCAGAAATGGTGACTTTGGGAGAAGAGGAAGTGCTCAGTACAAATTTCTCTTTGTATGCTAAGCATGGAGGTACCTGCTGTGACTCCCACACTTGGGAAGCAAAAGTAGGAATGTCTGGAGTTATACACCAGTCTGGCCTGCAAGACGATATCTCTATCTCTGTCTCTGTCTCTGTCTCTGTCTCTGTCATCTCTCTCTCTGTAGATTATATATCAACCCGACGTGTGTGTGTGTGTGTGTGTGTGTGTGTGTGTGTGTGTAAGACAAAGCTCTTTTTGTATGCCTGTGAGTGTGAAGCTTACAACTGCTACTGAAACCTAAAGCTACTGTTGCCCATTGACTTGCTAGAGCTCTATGAATGTTAAAGATCACTAATGTGGGCTAATCCCCTCAGGTAAAGCATCATGACTCACATTCCAAGAGGCCCTTCTTTCCTCACAGCTCCTTGCTGCAGGTTAAGGAACATTCTCCATTGCTTGCATCAGACCTCGAGCTGATTTGGGAGTATTCCTTGGATTTGTTTTATATATATATATATATATATATAT